>AP025049.1:33909298-34049212 GCA_036186865.1 Eustoma russellianum | reverse complement strand
AGAAAAATATATTTATTTATCAGAAAATTCTAAATAAATTACAGAAAATATAAAAGGTTAAAATTAAATTATTCACACTTAATTTATGAATTTTGATAAATGTTAGTAATTAAAAATAATTAGCAATAAATGGAATTAAATAAGAGAAAATTAGTAGAAAATTCTACAAAATTAATAAAAGCTAAGGAAAATTAAGGGGGATGCTAAATAACAACTTTTCAATGTTCTTAAAATTTACTAAACTAAATATCGAGTGCCGGAGTTGGTGAGGATGGGCGTACGGGCCCAGGCGACTTTTGCTGTTGCATTCATGACACGTGCATTGCATGAGGTATACTGCGTCTATAGGGCGTAGGTATCGGGATGACTTACCGTGTCTATAGGGCACCGGGGTCATGAGACATACTGCGTCTATAGGGCGTGGGTGTCCAAACGGCAAGTGGTGGCTAGAGACCACGATGCTGGATTTAGGACCCGGGGGCATGCATTGCATATAGGTCTAGGGGCATATTGCATGACATGATTCTTGTTGCGGTGTGACACGTTAATTGAGCATGCATCACGTACTTGCGCATTTTTATGTGGAGTGATTTACTTACCGCATTTACTTTATCTTATGCACGTTATTTTATATTTATGTGCTATGTGTTATATCATGTTTATGTGCTATGTGGCTATATCATTTCGGTATGTACGTTTTGTATTTGTTTGAGGCGGGCATCTACTGGGTGATTTCTGTCACTCACCCCTACTTCCCAGGTGAGCCGGATGAGGACTATGAGCATATCTTCATTGAGGACGGGACGGACATAGCAGAGTGGGCTGGTTGAGAGCTGCGGCTAGGATATGGGGGGACTCTGCAGCTGTTTTGTTCTTATTTATATTTTGAGGATTTTTCCACATACTACTTTACTATTTTTATTCCCAGAATTTTTATTTAGCAATGTAATGACGGTTATTGGAGTTTAAAATATGCTGTAGTTTACGTTTCTGCAAAAAAAATTTCTACGTCATTTTGACAAGTAAGAGTTTGGTTTGACGCTTTGTATTCTCCTTAGTGAGATACGGCGGGTGCACTGTTCCCGATGTTAGGGCTCGGGAGCGGGGCGCTACAGGTGGTATCAGAGCTGAGGCTTCAGATCCGCCTCGGAAACGCAGGATTAACTAGATCACTAGACGTAAGTTACGATATTTTGTAAAATGACGATTTTACCCCTAATAAACAAAGTAGACTTAAGAGATGATTTTAGACCTAAGTTATGATCGGTTTATGGGAGGTGTGTGCCGATGGTGATCTTTTCTTGTCTAATTATCAATTTATCCGCGATCCACCTTTCAACTTATTATCGACAAATCTGTATTCGTTTCATGAACTCAAATTCCGGATAATGCCTCCACGACGCGAGCCGCCAGCTAGAAACGGAGGACACGATGGTGATGATCAGCAGGGCCAGGGGACCATTCCTCAGGTCCTTGCATATACCCTGGCCACGCTGACTACATTGATGGCCCAGCATCAGATACAGATGGCTCACCTACAGCAGCAGTAGCAGCCACCACCAGCATCACCACCCCAGGGGGGCTTCGATTTGTTTTCTACCAGAAGATGCAGAACTGCCAGATACCTATATTCAGGGGTACAACATGACTAGAGGAGCAGAGATCTGGCTCAAGAATGTGTATAAGCAGTTGATGCAAGTTCTGGATGGCCTAAAGGTTGATGTGGTTGTACCATTCTTAGAGTGTGATACCGATCAATGGCAGCAGTGTGTGACATGCAGTCTGACTCCACTGCCGACATGGACCCAGTTTAAGGAGGAGTACCAAAAGCACTCTATTCCAGAGAGTACCCTACACCAGCACAATCACCCCCTCCATCATCAAGTCAGATGCAATAGAAAGTAAAGGGGCGGACCAACGGTCGTGTGCATGTTATGACGGACACTAAGGTAGAGGAGGTCGGGGATGTGGTTATAGGTGAGATGTTAATTAGCAAAGTCCCAACCTACGTCCTATTTGATAGTGGTGCCAGCCACTCTTTTGTTGCCTGGAGATTCGCCAAGAACATGAGTATTCTATCAAAACATCTCGAGATCCTTTATCGTGTTCAAGCCGCTAGCGACCAGTTGCTTGTATCCCACTATCAGTACAAGAAATGTCACTTGGAGATTAATGATCTTGAGTTCTCCGCAACCCTGATCCCGATCCAGATGCAGGATTTCGACATCATTCTGGGCATGTATTTCATGGTAAGATATAGTGCTACCATCGACTGCCGTCAGAGACACGTCAGTATGCAGACACCGGATAAGCGAGAGACTATCTTCCAGGGGGATGTCAAATTGAAAAAGTCATCCAGAAACAAAAATCTACGTGACTGCAGCACAGGCCTCTCGGACATTGAAGAAAGCCGGGGGTTTTCTTGTGTTTGTTCTAAATGCCAGTGCTGAGACTCCATCGATTGAGGATATTCCAGTGGTACGAAATTTTAAGGATGTCTTCCTTGACGAGCTGTCAGGTTTACCACCGAGTATGGAAGTAGAGTTCGAGATCGACCTCATACCCGGAGCTGAGCCGATCTCGAAGGTACCATACAGGATGGCACCAGCAGAGTTAAAAGAGCTTAAGGAGCAGTTGCAGGAGTTACTGGACAGGAAGTTTATCAGGACTAGTGTTTCTCCCTGAGGAGCACCAGTGTTCTTTGTGAAAAAGAAGGACGACAGTACAAGGTTATGTATCGACTATCGTGAGCTAAATAAGATCACGATAAAGAATAAATATCCACTACCGATGATCGACGATCCATTTGACCAGTTGAAGGGTGCCAGAGTGTTCTCGAAGATTGACCTCCGATCAGGCTACCATCAGTTGAGGATTAAGGCAGAAAACATAACAAATACTGCGTTCCGCACTCGATATGGGCACTACAAGTTTCTTGTGATGCCTTTTGGACTGACGAATGCACCTGCGGCCTTCATGGACTTGATGAACACAGTATTCAGGAAGCAGTATGACCATTGTGTGATAGTGTTCATCGACGACATCTTGGTGTATTCACCTAATGAGGAGACGCATATTGAACACTGGCAGGAGGTATTAGAGACCCTTAGGAAGAAAAAAATTGTATGCGAAGTTCAGCGAGTGCAAGTTCTGGTTAGAGAGTGTGACTTTCTTAGGCCGCGTGATTCCTGAGGAGTGCATTTCTGTTGACCCAAAGGAGATAGATACAGAATGGCTCCGACCTACTAATGTCACTGGGGTACGCAGTTTTCCTGGCCTTGTTGGTTATCATCGCAAATTCGTAGAGGGATTTTCGAGGATTGCAGCACCACTGAGTCGATTGAAAAAAAAGACTAAGTTTGTATGAACCTCCGAGTGTGAGGTAAGCTTTGCAGAGTTGAAGCAGAGGTTGACGACCGCACCAGTAGTGGCACAGCCTTCAGGCACTAAAGAGTTTGTCATCTACAGCGACGCCTCGAAGAATGGGCTAGGGTGCGTGTTAATGCAGAGAGATAGGGTAGTGCATACGCTTCAAGGCAGTTGAAGCAATGTGAACAAAATTCCCCGACTCATGATCTGGAGCTGGCAGCGGTGATGTTTGCATTAAAGATTTGGCGCCATTATCTATACGGTGTAAAGTGCGAATTCTTCACAGATCATAAGAGCTTGAAGTATTTATTCACACAGAAAGAGTCGAATATGCATCAGAGGAGATAGCTTGAGCTACTGAAAGACTATGACCTGACCAACAGTTATCATCTGGGAGAAGGCAAACCGAGTTGCAGATGCCTTGAGTAGAAAGTCTAATCATGCCAGACGGACGCCACTGGAGAAAGAGATTGCCAAATTTGATATTGACATTGTTGATTCCACTGCTAACATTTTGGCGGCCTTGGTTATTACATTATCTCTGATTGAGCGGATTAAGGAGGCGCAGAAGGAGGATGTGACGCTCAGAGATATCCGAGAGAGGTTGTTGACCAGTCTGATTGAGGGTTTCTAGATTCATGACGATGGCAGTATCTGGTACAAAGGAAGGTTGTGTGTGCCTAACGTTGAGGACCTGATGAAGGAGCTATTGAAAGAAGCGCACAATTTGAAATTGTCGATTCACCCAGGTGCTACAAAGATGTATAATGATCTAAAGAAACACTACTGGTGGAGTGGGATGAAAAGACACATCGCTGAGTTCATAGAGAAATGCCTTGTTTGTCAGCAGGTTAAGGCAGAGCATTAGAGGCCGGGAGGTTTGATGTTGCCGTTGGAGATACCGGAGTGGAAGTGGGAGCATGTGACGATGGACTTTGTAGTAGGACTCCCTAAAACAAGAAACGGCAACGACATGATCTGGGTGATTGTTGATCGATTGACGAAGACTGCTCACTTCCTACCCGTGCCTAGTGATATGACCGTGGAAAGATTGGTGACGTTATATATTGATGATATTGTTAGCCTACATGGAGTCCCAGTCAGTATCGTCTCAGACTGTGATTCGATGTTCACCTCTCGATTCTGGTCAGCTTGTCAGAGAAGGTTGGGAACAGAGCTACGTTTGAGCAATGCGTTCATCCTCAGACCGACGGACAGTCGGAGAGGACCATTCAGACTTTAAAGGATATGTTGAGAGCGTGCGCATTGGACTTCAAGGGGAACTGAGACGGTATGATCAAGTTAATTGAGTTCTCCTACAACAATAGCCACCTTAGTGCCATCGGCATGGCACCCTTTGAGGCGCTCTATGGACGTAAGTGCAGGTCCCCTGTTCATTGGGACGAGGTTGGCGAGCGCACTATAACCGGTCCTGAGTTGGTCGAACAGACTAGAAAAAGAAAGTGAAGTTGATACGTGATAGGCTCAGGTTCACAGCGTATTTCATGCTTCTCAATTGAGGAGATATGTTCCAGATCCGGACCATGTTTTAGAATGCGCCACCGTTGAGAATTTGACCGAACATGACCTATGAGGAGACTAATATAAGGATCATGGATCGCTAGAACCAAGTGTTGAGGCACCGAGTCATCCCTTATGTCAAAGTGCAGTGGGCCAATCACACCGAGCGCGAGGTGACTTGGGAGCTTGAGGAGCAAATGCGAGAGAGATATCAACAGTTTTTCGAATAAGGTACGTCAAGTTTCGAGGACGAAACTTCTTGTAAGGTGGGTAGGATGTTATGGCCGAAAAAAAAATAAAAAAAATATATAGTAGATATGCGTATATATTAATATTACTAAATAAAATAATAATAATAATAATAATAATAAAAAGGTAATGATGATAATAAAGATAAATATAAACTAGATAAAGATTAAGTTACATTAGGAAACCTAAACCAAAACCAAATGGGAAAATCTAAAATCTACCCTAACTCCCCCACCATATATACGCATACACGCATAACACTACGACCAAAAAAAAAATCTTCACTTAGCCACACACACGCACACACGCACGGCAAGGAAAAAAAGAAAAAAAAAGAGGGAGAAGAGAGAAAGAAAAAGAGAGAAGAAGAAGGAAGGCGAGGCACCGAACCCAAGTTTTAGTCTGTCGAATCTATTTGCGCTATCGTCAATCGAGGTAGGTGCCTCTTTCCCCCTCAAATGGGTACGATCCATGCATGCTTGATGATATATTTTATGTGATTTACTTGTTTTAATTGTTTATATTATAGATGTGTATTTGTTTATAATTGAAAAGTATGAGGTAACTGTTTACTTGCTGCTATGTACGTGTATGAATATGAATTTGATGGTATGATTGGATTAGGGTGAGAATACTCTTGAAACAACTCAAAAGATTAGGGATTTACATACTTGGGGAGGTTTAAAATTTTTGTTTTGGCCTTAGAATAAGATTATCTAGCCCGGAATAGGTTGGAATTAGGTTGAAATCAAAAAAACGGGTCTGACGGACGCGTTTCAGGGGGTGACGCATGGGGCCCACGCGCGGCCCCTGACGGCGCGTCCGGACACGTGATGACGTGTCCACCGCCAAAAGTTGCGTCTCGTTATAACGAGTCCAACGCAACTGGTTTGAGGTCAATCGGAGTTAAAACGAAGATTTTATTAAGGTTAGAAGGAAATATAATTTAATAAAAAAAGGGAAAATGTTGTTGGACCGGCCTGGCTGCCGGACCGGACCGGATGGCCAGCGGACCGGACCAGGCCAGCAGGCCGGCCCAACCCGGAAAAATAAATAAAAAAATCTGAAAATTAATTTCTGAAATGAATAAATGATAAATAATTAATTAAAATTAGTTTAAAATTCCAGAAAAATATATTTATTTATCAGAAAATTCTAAATAAATTACAAAAAATATAAAAGGTTAAAATTAAATTATTCCCACTTAATTTCTGAATTTTGATAAATGTTAGTAATTAAAAATAATTAGCAATAAATGGAATTAAATAAGAGAAAATTAGTAGAAAATTCTACAAAATTAATAAAAGCTAAGGAAAATTAAGGGGGATGCTAAATAACAACTTTTCAATGTTCTTAAAATTTACTAAACTAAATATTGAGTGTCGGAGTTGGTGAGGATGGGCGTACGGGCCCAGGCGACTTTTGCTGTTGCATTCATGACACGTGCATTGCATGAGGTATACTGCGTCTATAGGGCGTAGGTATCGGGATGACTTACCGTGTCTATAGGGCACCGGGGTCATGAGACATACTGCGTCTATAGGGCGTGGGTGTCCAAACGGCAAGTGGTGGCTAGAGACCACGATGCTGGATTTAGGACCCGGGGGCATGCATTGCATATAGGTCTAGGGGCATATTGCATGACATGATTCTTGTTGCGTGTGACACGTTAATTGAGCATGCATCACGTACTTGCGCATTTTTATGTGGAGTGATTTACTTACCGCATTTACTTTATCTTATGCACGTTATCTTATATTTATGTGCTATGTGTTATATCATGTTTATGTGCTATGTGGCTATATCATTTCGATATGTACGTTTTGTATTTGTTTGAGGCGGGCATCTACTGGGTGATTTCTGTCACTCACCCCTACTTCCCAGGTGAGCCGGATGAGGACTATGAGCATATCTTCATTGAGGACGGGACGGACATAGCAGAGTGGGCTGGTTGAGAGCTGCGGCTAGGATATGGGGGGACTCTGCAGCTGTTTTGTTCTTATTTATATTTTGAGGATTTTTCCACATACTACTTTACTATTTTTATTCCCAGAATTTTTATTTAGCAATGTAATGACGGTTATTGGAGTTTAAAATATGCTGTAGTTTGCGTTTCCGCAAAAAAAAATTTCTACGTCATTTTGACAAGTAAGAGTTTGGTTTGACGCTTTGTATTCTCCTTAGTGAGATACGGCGGGTGCACTGTTCCCGATGTTAGGGCTCGGGAGCGGGGCGCTACAACGACGATGATGATGAAGAATTTGAGGATGGTGATGAGGACCATGAAGATGAAAAAGATAATTTAGACGACCTGGTAGTTGAGGGGAACAAAGAAGAGGTGCCTCGGCAAAGGATACCTCACGTTGATGAAAATGTTGTACTTTTGGAAAATTAGGGACAATCCCAAGACACGCTCATTTATGGTTGCCACGGGCTTAGACATTGTTTTTTGAAGGAGAGTAAACCTGATAAAAAAGAAGAGACGATGTTATTCAAAAAAAATAATGCATGCAACATGCTGTGCAATTATGGCCTGTTAAGCATAACATTCAACGTGGTGGGAAACACGAAAGAATATTGGTAAGTTAGGTGCGCATATTGGAAGACCCGAAATTGTCAGTGGAGTCTTAAAGCAAGCCAAATAACTATTGAGAGATCAGTATTTCCCGTGAGTGTCATAATTGCACAAATATTAACATTATATTGGATCATAGGAATGTCAATTCAAGAATGGATGGGAAGATGATTAGGTAACGCATTAGTCAAAATATGAACTTTGGAACTCAGAATGTTTATGAATCCATAAAGAAAAGCTTGAATATGTACATCAAATACAAAAAGGTTTGGCATGAAAAAAATCCGCAATAGAAATGGTGTATGGTAATTGACAGGAATCTTTCTGTTATTTGACGCACTACATGGCTACAACAGAGGCATCAAACGAAGAGACCATAATCCATTTGAGACATGATTTGAAGTTGAGCATTGCCGATCAGAAGTGTTTGGAGCAATTTTTGGGGCATTCCAACCGTCAATTTTAGGGTTCTAGCACTGCCATCCGATTATATCAGTGGACGACATGTATTTGTATAGCAAGTATAGTGAAACACCATTGATTGCAGTTGCGGCTAATGCCACTGATCATATATTTCCAGTAGCTTATGTTATTGTTGACGAGGACAGAGAAAATAATTGGAGGTGGTTGCCTCGAAATATCTGGCAACATGTACTTAGCCATAAGAAAGGTATATATCTGATTTCAAATCGATCTACTGCACTTCAGGCTTAATTCAAGGAGATACTACTTGGCAACCAACTTATGCCTATCATAAATATTTTCTCCTTCTTATAAAGTCAATGTTGCAGGTAAATATTGGAAAAGATAATATTTATGCATATTGTAGGTATTGTATTCATTATAAGTTCTTTAAGGCGTTTAAATTTTGTGTTTCACAGGAAAATTTTCTGGTAACGTTTTGCGCATGATTATCTGGGGAGATGGAACTGAAAACAAGGTGCATAAGTTTAATGAACATATGGAGAAACTGAGGGAGTTGAATAAGACATGTGCGATCATCTTATGATACTACTTGACACATGGACACTGCCCCGTGATGGAGGTAGAATATATTATGTGATGACAATTAATTTCTCTGAGTTATGGAACAACATACTCAAGGAGGCTAGATATTTACCAATTAGTGCCTGTATGCAAGAGATGTTCAAAAAGATGGTGAAAATATTTAATGATGCGCGACAAGAGGCATTGTAACATTCGGCAGCAGGGGACAAATGACCAGTTAACATTACACAGCGGTATATTGAAAATGAAAGAAATGCAAGAAAGTATAAGGTCCAAGCATATGATATGCGAGAAGGCCTATACAAAGTTGTAACTCGACATAGAGCAGATTGTGGTGGTGTTTCTCATACTGGACTTGCATCTCTGGAAAAATTTTAGCTTTACCATATGCCTTACTCGCACGCTATAAAAGTATGCCAGATTATGCACATTATAGCAGCGGAACATGTTGCCCCATTTTACTCTTGTCATGCAATGCTGGAAACTACAATGCTTTGTTTCATCCTATCCAGCACTCATTGTACTGACTTGTAACTCCATTCAGACTTGAAACCAATCCCGTTTGTAGAGAACGTGATCGAGGAAGATCACAATCAACTCGCATTCATGAAAAGATGGATCGCCGCAACAATTATTAGAAGTGTGGTGTATGTAAACAAGTAGGACGCAACCGTAACACTTGTCCTGCTGCACATCTTCAAAATACTTATATTTAGGTAGTTGTTTTGCATAATTTGATGTAGTTTGTTAGTAACTTTTAGATGTCGGTTATAGTAATGTTTCTTATGCACTCATTTTGGCTAGCTAGTGATGATGTGCTCATTTTGTTATACTAATTTCTTGTTATTAAAAAATGAAATGACTCTTTTCGCACTTGGGGCACAATATAACAAGATTATACTACATTGCAATCAAAAAAATTCTAGATATATATTACAATCAAACTTGGGGTAAGTTGTTTTGGCTCAAACACTGCATTACAATTAAAAAAGTTTAATCAACTATTACTTTAAAGTAGGGATTTCAACCAATACGGCTCTTTTGTTTCCTTTAAGCTTCATTGTCAATATTGTTAGGACAATGTCCCAAGATAAAATCAAAATCGAAATCAACACCTTCACTTTTAATTGAAGCTCTCTTATCTGATATTCATGTCGATTATGCTTCCGTAATAGTCCCGGTATAATAGTAAGAGACCTTTCACATATAGGTGGATCAAACCATTCAAAGACCCACATCCTCTACCACCAACCTTAGAAAAGAAAGTGTTACGCTAAACATTAGAAGAAAACATAAGTCTACATTCATTCATGTCGAGAAACAACTTACCCAATAATTAGGATTAGCGTTAAGGCTACAGTTAAGGTTAAAGTTAGGACTAAGGTTTAGGATTAGGGTTATGTTTAGGGTTAGAGATAGGGTTAGGGATAAGGTTACGTTAGGGTTAGGGTTAAGGTTAGAATTAGATAAAGAGTTAGGGTTATAGTAAGGGTTATAATTACGGTTAGGGTTAGGGTTATAGTAAGAGTTATAATTACGGTTAGGGTTAGGTTTAGGGTTTGAGTTAGTGTTAGGGTTATGATTTATGATTTAGGGTTAGGGTTACAAAATAATTTATTTCGTGAAAACAAGACCGCGTTACAGATATGATTCAATTCAGTTTCAATTGCATGTTTATTGCTATAAGTTAGATAACACACGAATCACATACGACAAAATTCTGACTATAATTGTAGTTCAACAATGGTGCCTTTATAAGCGTTCTATAATTTCTTCGACTGTATGTTTGCCTTCGGAAGCCCTACCTCCAGTGGTGCTTTGACCCTTTTTAGAAACAGAATCTACAGTAAAAGTTATCGGTTGTGGGCATAATGTTAGTACTTGTCTTAGATTTTCATTTGTGTATATTGTAATGGCATTCCAATTAAACTCTTCACATTTACTCAGACTGGAACATGAACATCTACAAACGAATTCAAGACTATCCTTATGTGCGTCTCTTCTGACAGCCATGAACGTCATCTAATGTTGTGTTTATAGAAACTTGTAGGACAATAAGATCGCAATTCTTCCTAAACATATATAACAGATGAACTTCCATTCTTTTTGTGCAGTGTAAAAACGATTATATTTAAAACGATATAAAATTTTCAAAACAGTGGTGTCAAAATCCATCCAAAAATCAGGGTGGATTTATGTATGGCGCAGGCACTCTCGCCATTGTGAATAGCGTCTTAGACAGCTAATGAGCCATCCACAATGACACCTTAGACACCAAAAAGTGTCATTCGTAATAGCGTCTTAGGGTAATGACGGTTTTCAGGCTCCCACGATTGTTTTCAGGTGTTAGAAGGTGGATTTGTCCTAAGGCGCCATAGTGAAAGTGGCTATAAGGATGCATCTAAAGCGTCATTCCAAATGACGCCCGAGGAACTCTAAGGCGCCTTTCACAATAGTGCATTACCTGTTTTTTGATTTTTTTTTCTAAACGTATCCTATTTGTGAAATTTCTTATTAAAACTATAATATTTTTTGAATTTTTTCTAGGTACGTCCATACATATATATACATATCCATATGACACACACACCGACGCATACATATATATACCATAATTGCTCATAGATGCAATACGAGATATACAGATATTGGACTATAATTGCTCATTTATGCTACTCGCATATATCTAACTAGCTCATAAATACAAACAAAAGCAAAGAAAATATCTAGTTGTTAGTCGTCGACTAACATGACTCTGAAACGGGCACATGAACGCAAGTCTGCGTGAATCGATGCTATTGTTGGCCCTGAAAGTCTCCCCACTCGCCTCCACTAAGCGGCCCAGTTACCTCCAAGCCCTCCAAAATAATAAATAAATACTCTATTTTTTAAATATATTGTCTTATTTTTTATTTTGTTTCCATTTCCAATAGAATTAAGAACACATTTTTTTTGACTTTAGAATATGACAGAATAAAACAAAATGACTCAATAAATTGAATGCGCTTCTTGTATTGTAAAGTAGCAGTTGATCGACACAGTTTGAGTCACTTTTCATTATGGGCTATCGAGAAACAACCTCTCTGTGTTTCTAACACATGGATATGGTTGTGTATATCTGACCTACATATTCTGCCATAGACGGGAGTATCTGAGACAACGGGGTAATGTTGTTGTTGTGTTAATTTTCATTTTGTTTAGTTTTAATAATATTTTTTTGCTTTTTAAAAATAGAAATATATCAACAGTCGAAGTTTCCATACAACGTTTCACCTATAGCTTTTTTAGTTTATATTAACCAACGAATGATATAATATGAATAGTGATTAAAATTAGTTTGACCTTGTTAAATAATAATTAAGTCAAACCTGTTGGTGTCAAAATTGGTTTTGATGATTTGCACAAAAAGAGAAGTTTCAAAATCAAAAGTTTCTGGAGCTTCACATGCAAATTAGGCATGTTACTCCTTAAGAAAATAATTCTAAGGAAATGCTCTGCTTAGCAATCAAACGCTTTATAGAGCGCTCGATGTTGTAATAAGAAAATGTGTCTTTGGACAGAAAGTTTCAAACATGGCCAAATAGCGCTCTATCAGGTAAGAGAAATAAGACTATCTTATGCAGAGAGTTTCAAACGCTTTATCGAGCGCTGTATCTATAAGTTCTGATATTAAGCCTTGAGGGCCGAAAGTTTCAAACATGGCCAAGTAGCGCTCTATCAGGTAAGACAAATAAGACTGTCTTATGCAGAGAGTTTCGAACGCTTTATCGAGCGCTGCATCTATAAAGTCTGATTTACGAATGAGAGGTCTTAACTGGTGTACTTTTCTCTCTCCTGCACTTTTTGTTTGACAAAAAGTACTTTTTATCTTCTTCATGCAATTATGACTTTTGTGGCTATTTTTTAAATTACAAATTCAATGTAGGTGGGAATATCTTTCTATTTTTGCTTAAAATGCAAGACTTCCTCAAGAAGCTTTTGACTTCACCCAAGACAAACTTTTCAAAAATGATGAGGTGTCAACATACTATTGGATGTCTTCTCCCAATCTTCTCTCTCTCTCTCTCTCCTTCTCCTCCAACGGTTGGAAGCTTTCACTTTAAGTGTTGGAAGACTCCATTTTTGAAGACCAACTATTCATCTCAAGCTCTCAAGTCTTCATTGTATTTTTGCTCTCAAAATCATTGTAATATTACTTTATTGTTGAGAGTGTGTTATTATAAAGGAGAAGTGATCTTCTTCTTAGTGAGGATTGTGAGGAGTAAGATTTGAGTTGTTGGTCAAGAAGCAAGGTGCCTTCTTGTTTGGCGAAAATCAAGCTTCCAAAAGATAGTTGATGGTGTAGAGGCTACATCATACTCCATAGAAGGTTTCTTTGGTGCAATGAAGATCTTAAGGAGGCTAGGCTTCAAAGAGGTTGATTTTTCGTTCTTGAGCTAGGGTTGCAAAACCTAGTTTTGTTCTTGTATTTATTTTGGTTGTTGTTCCCCCCAAAAGAGAAATAACAATCCCTTGTTCAAAAATTCTTCTTGTACAAAGCAAAAGGTAGAGGAGTAGAGTCTTTGACTTGAACCTCTATAAATTTGGTGTTCTTTCATTTCCGCAAGTTATTTTCTTCAAAGAACACATCAAGTATTGGTTCAGTTACTCTTACTGCAAAAAGAATCGAAAAAGAACCATACTTAGATTAACACACTATTCAACCCCCCTTCTAGTGTGTTTCACGGACCTAACAATTGGTATCAGAGCCTAACCTTGATTGTTTGCTAGTCAAATAGCAAGGCTTGATCCTATCTAGTATGGAAGAAACACTTTATGATATCTTCGGGTGGTGAGTCTTCTAGAACTAGAAGAAGACAAGAAAATTTGATACCTTCCGTTTCAAACATCCATACCAAAGTACCTATGTTTGATCCAAATAATTACTCTATATGGAAATCCAACATGGAGACTCATCTTAGAGGTTGTGGTTATCGGATTTGGAAAGAAGTGACCAAGGGCTCAAAGGCTCCTATTGATTATGATAATCCAACTCAAGAAGAAGAGTTGTTATTTGCTATAAATGAAAAAGCTCTTGATATCTTGAATAGTTCTCTTACTCCAAATGAGAGAGCTAAAATTCAAGGTGTTCAATCGGCTCATGAAGCGTGGGTAAAGTTTGAATTGATTCATGAAGGTGCCTCTCAAGTTAGAAAAGCAAGGAGGAGGATGTTAATGAAACAATTCTATAATTTTTCCGTCCCCAAGGGTGAAAAGATAGAGGATACCATTCAACGGTTCACTAAGCTTGTAAATTTTCTTAATGCGGTGGGAAAGAAGATTGAGCAAGAGGATCTTAACCACCAACTTCTAAATAGATTGGGAAGAGAGTGGAATCCAAAGGCGACGGCTATAGAAGAGTCAAAGGATCTTGAAACTCTTACATTGGATGAATTGTATGGGAATCTTATGACTCATGAGATTCAACTTGAGGAACAAGAGAAAAATGATCCTATCAAACAATCACCTAAAGCTTTAATATGTGATACGAATGATTTGGATGATGAGTTTGGACTTCTTGTGAGAAGGTTCAAACGGTTTGCTAGAAAGAATGGAGATGAGGCAAAAAGATTTATCAAAGGAACTCTATCCAAGGATAAAGATAAAATGAAGGACCAAGATAACAAATGTTTCAAGTGTGGAAAATATGGTCATTACATGAAGGATTGTAGAGTGAAGGAAGCAGAGGTAGCTCATTGGGATAGTCTCTTATCCGACTCCGAAGGTGACCATGATGATGACAAGGATCTTGCCCTTATAGCTATGAGTGATGATGATCTTGATAGGGAATATTCTTGTTTCATGGCCATTGAAGATGATATGGAGGTATGCTCTAGATCTTCTCATTATAAATTACAAGATGAACTTGATGATATGATTGAGAAGAATGATTTGTTAAGTCTAAAATATAAGCGTGTCAAACGAGACTTTAGAGAATGCATCAATGAATATAATGTCACACTTGAAAACAACATTGCATTGCAACTTGAGTATGATTTACTTATGACTATGTATGAGATTGTTGCTAATGAGAATTGTTGTTTGAAATATGAAAGTGAAATTCATTTGAGTACCATGGAAAAGATGTTTGAAGGAAAACATGCTTTAAACAAGATTCTAATTAGTCAAAGAGCTTGCATTGATAAAACCAGTTTAGGCTACGATGCATCTAGTGTGAGTATGAAACCTTCTACTATGCCCTTGATAAAGTTTACAAAACCAAGTGGTGTGGTCACTCCTTCTTTCAAGGAATCAAAATCTTCTTTGAAAAGGCAAAGACATATGCCTCATAGCAAGGCAAAAGCAACCAAGGTATCAAAACCTTTGGTCAAGCACGTTGCCAAAACATATTTCTTGACACCAAGGAAGAACATGCATAAAAATGAATCACGGATTATGCATACACATAAGCATCATGATCATTCTCACTCTCTAAATGTGTCTATACTTACACATCATGATCGCCCAAATTTTTACAAACGTATTCCTACATGCTTTTATTGCAATAAGAAAGGTCATGTAGAACGAACGTGTAGAGCTAAGAAAAATACACATCTTGTATGGGTGCCAAAGGGTCAAGTGCATACTACTAACCCTGTCGGATCCAAAACTAAAAGGGTACCAACGACATTTGTTGATTTTGTAGGCCCTCGCACTAAATGGAGACGTCAAGGACAAAGACACCCAATGGGTCGTGGAAAGTGGGTGTTCCAACCATATGACGGGAAACAAACGATTGTTTCATAAGATCACTATGCAAGATGGAGGAGTTGTCCACTTTCGAGGTAGCAAAGGCCAAATCAAAGGACATGGTAAAGTGGGTAACAATTCCTTCTCTCTTAGTGATGTACTTTATGTGGATGGGCTTAAGTACAATTTGATAAGTGTGAGCCAATTGTGTGATACAAATTTTGAAGTTACATTTGTGAAAGCAAAATGCATTGTAAAAAGGGAAATGTTGTTATGTTTGAGGCCTTGAGGGACAAAAACATTCACAAACTTAGCATAAATGATTTGATTTCACAAAATGTTTCATGCTTAGTAGCTAAAAATGATTTGGCACAACTTTGGCATAGACGCCTTGGACATCTTTGTTTTAAAACTTTTAAATATATTTGTGAAAATGAAAAAGTTCGAGGGCTTCCCAAAATTAATTTTGAATACCAAGAACTTTGTAGCACTTGTCAAAAAGCAAAGCTTGTGAAAACAAGCTTTAGGCCCAAAACAAATATTTCCACCTCCAAGCCTCTACAAATGTTACATATGGATTTGTATGGGGATATTGGTACAAAAAGCTTGGGTGGCAAACATTACACATTTGTGGTAGTAGATGATTACACTAGATATACATAGGTAATGTTTCTTGCAAAGAAAAGTGATGCATGTCATGAGCTTGTTAATCTATGTAGGCAATTGGAAAATTACATGAGTGACACCATTAAGACCATTAGAAGTGATCGTGGTGGTGAGTTTGATGGAGACTTCCAAAAGTTTTGTGTATCCAAAGGATATGTACATAACTTTTCAGCTCCAAGAACTCCCCAACAAAATGTTGTGGCCGAACGCAAAAATCGAACTCTACAAGAAATGAGTAGGGCGATGCTTAATGAGTTCGGCTTGCCCAAATATTTTTTGGCCGAAGCGGTTAATGCCGCTTGTCATGTAATTAATCGCGTCTATTTGAGACCATACTTAAATATGACTCCTTATGAACTTTGGAAAGGCAAAGTCCCCAACATTGGGTATTTCAAAGTGTTTGGTTGCAAGTGTTTTATACTTAATACTAAAGACACTTTGGACAAGCTTGATTTCAAAGCGGATGAGGGCATATTTTTGGGCTATGCATCAAATAGTAAAGCATTTCGTGTCTTTAACAAAAGAAGCAAAAAGGTGGAAGAGTCTATTCATGTTAAGTTTAGTGAATCACTTAGTGATGAAACTAGACTTAATAATGAACATGAAGATGTTGAAGATAAAACTTCTCAAGAAGAAGAGCTTGATATTATTCCAAGGGTTGTTCATCAAGAAGAGATTGTTGATGAACCATCTAAAGGAAAAATCTTTATTGACTTGAAAATTGATCCTATTGAAGGAAGTCATCCACCTACTGTTAAGGATCAAAGTGAAACAAATAGCGACACTTCACACGCTCTTTTTGATGAAACACAAAATATGGGTGATGCATTGTGATAACCGAATTAAAAAAATAAAAAAATAAAAAATAGAAAAGATAATAATAATAAAAAGGGAATTAATGAAATCTAAAAGATAATAGTAATAAGATTTGTAAGGATTAAGGAATTTTTTTAAAAAAAAATCTAATTAATGGGATAATGGGGGAGTAACCGACTCCCCCTAAAATTTAGCAACTCATCGTTAAATGCCAAGAGTGAGGCATCGTTTAGCAGAAAAAAAAAGAAGAGAGAGAAATTGAGGGAGCAGGCGAACGGCAAGAAGAAGAGAAGGAAGAAGGGAGGAAAGAGAGAAGAGAGAAGGAAAATAGAAAGAAGCAGGGCGTTCCGGTTGATACACTACTCCGTATAGTCGTAGGATTGATCGTCAATCAGGTAGGTTCCTTTTCCCCCTTCAATTGGTACAAATTCAAGCATGCTCTAGTGATATTTTATGTGTGTTTTTTTGTTGTTTTAATTGTTGAATGTGTTCTTGTTGTTTTAACTGTTGAATTCCATGGCTTGTCGTTCAATTTGTGAAAAGCATGAAATTTGGACTGTGTGGAACGATATACTGAGATGCGTGGCTTTATTTGATTTTAGGGAAAATTTGATAATCAAAATAGTAAGAATTTGATTTTAGGGAAAAATTTGATAATCAAAAATAGTAAAACTCTTGCAGGATTGGAGATTTTCCATTTTGTTTTGACCTTAGAATAGGTTCCCATACACTGGAAATAAGTGAAAAGATAGATCGGGGTCGAAAAACGATCGCCGGAGACCGCCGGTGCGCCGCACGCGCCGCCAGAAGCGGCCGCGCATGGCCTGCACGCGCACACAGCGGTTGCATGCACTCCTGGAAGTCCCAGCCGCTGGTATTGGTGTATTAACAAAAAAAAAAGAGTAAAACACAAAAAGGGCCGAAGGCCCTGGCTGGAAGCAAAGGGGCGAAGGCCCTGATGAGGGCCAGGCTGGTCTTAGCGAGCCGGCTGTTTCTGCAGCAGTCCTGGCCCAATTCTGTCATGTTAAAAAAAAAATGGGCTGGTTGAGCTTAGCGGACCGGGCCGAATGGCCAACGGACCGGGCCAGCTGCTGGCCGGCCCAATAAGCAAATTGAAATAAAAAAATAGGGGGGGGGAGTGCAGGCCGGACCCCTGGCGGGCCGACCATGATGGAGCGCGGACCAGGGCTGGCAAAAGGGGCCAGCCCAATTGCCAATTAATTGGTAAATTTAATTTCTGGAATTCTAAAATTTTAGTAATTGAGTTTTAATTAATTTAAAATGACAAAATTATAAGAAAATTATAAATAAATATCAGAAAATATGAATAATCCCAGAAATTAGAAAATGCTAAAATTAAATTATTTCCATTAAATTTCAGTAATTATGATAAATTATTTAATTCAGATAATTAGGTAATAAATAGATATAAATAAAGGAAGAATGAGAAAAAATATAGAAAATGCACGATAAGGTATGCAAGCCGGGAAAAAGTGGATTCGATGCCGAACAATGTTGAGTTAGCATCCGGACATTAAGTGAACCTAGAATTGAGTGCCGGAGGATGGTGAGGATGGGCCAGGGGCCTCAGACGATTGTGTTTTTGCATTCATGGCACGTGCATTGTATTGATGGCGGGTCGTGACATACGGGTCACGGGCGCTCAGAATGGTGTACGGTGGCGGGGCCACGACACTTAGGATGGTGTGCGGAGGCGCGGCCACGCACACTCAGTATGGTGACTGTGGGGTGTACAACCTGCAGCCACTCAGTAGGACCCGGGTTCATGCATTGCACGGTATGGTTATTGGCATTCTGCGTGACATGACTTTGTTGCGTGTGACATGCATAGTGAGACATGCATCACGTTGTTGCGCATTCTTTACCTGGAGTGATTTACTTTCCCGCATCCTTTCGCATGCTTATATGATATTATGTTTTATGTGCGATGTGTCATATCATTATTGGATGCTTGTCTTGTACTACCTGTAGGCAGGTGCCTACTGAGTGATTTCCCAGTCACTCACCCCTACTTTCCCCCCCAGGTGAGCAGGTAGGAGACTTCGATTTTGTCTTTGTTGAGGACGGGGCAGACACAGTGGAGTGGGTGGACGATGGCCGCACCTAGGACATGAGGAGACCGTGCGGACATTTGTTATTATTTTATGGGGATTTCATCACTCATTACCTTATTTAGCGTGATAGTCTCTAGACGCTAGCGTGTTGATTTTATCGTGGTGATGTATTTATTGTTTCCATGGAGGATTAATTTTTGTTCATGTGAATTAATGATATGGTATTACGTTTCCGCGAAAAAAATTTCTACGTCTTTTCGGACATGTCGGAGATTGATTCGACGCTTCGTATTCTCCTTAGTGAAATACGGCGGGTGCACCGTTCCCGATGCTAGGGTTCGGGAGCGGGGCGCTACAGGTAGTATCAGAGCCGAGGCTTCAGATCCGCCTCGGAAACGCATGATTAACTAGTTCACCTAGACATAAGTTATAATCTTTTCCTAGAAACGACTAGTATACCCCTAATAAATGAAGTAGACCTAAGTTATGATCGGCTTAAGGGATGTGTGTGCCGATGGAGAGCTTTTCTTGTTAATTGCTTCCTTACCCCACGATCAACTATTTACTTTAATTCTGTGACTAACCTACGTACCTTTATGAACTCGAACTTCAGGAAAATGCCTCCAAGACGTGAGCCAGCAGGAAATAGAGGGCGCGATGGAGATGACCATCAGGGTCAGGGGGCTGTCCCCCAAGTTATTGCTGATACTCTAGCCACCCTGACTACCCTGGTGGCTCAGCAGTAGGTGCAGATGGCTCACCTGCAGCAACAACAGGAACAGCAGCAACAACAGCAGCAGTAGCCCCCACCACCACCACCCCCGGGACTTCGCTTCTTTTATAGGGAGATGCAGCACTCCCGGGTACCGATGTTTATGGTCACTACACGGCCAGAGGAGGCTAAGATTTGGCTCCAAAATATGACTGAGCAGTTGAGGTTATTACAGGTCCCTGATGACCTGAAGGTGGAGGTGGTCGTTTCATTTCTGGAGGGTGATGCGAGGGGATGGTGGATTAATGTGCAGCGCCGGTTGACCCCTCCGGTGAGTTGGACTCAGTTTCGAGAAGAGTATGAGAGGCACTATATTCTGGAGAGTGCCATACAGAGGAGGATGACTGAGTTTCAGCTACTTACTCAGGGGCATATGACCCTGGACCAGTATGCGGAGAGATTTCATGCGCTGGGGAGGTATATGCCCTCCGTTATGGATAACGAGAGGGCAAAGATGTCTTGACTCGTCATCATTCTCTCCCGTAGCTCACTAAGGGTTACATCTCCCTTTTGCGCCTCTTTGATCTGCTCAATCAAAGATGGAGTGATAATCAACGCCGCCAGAACACTCGTTGTGGAGTCCACAATGTCAAGATCCAACTCCGCCGTATCTCTCTCTAACGGCGTCTCTCTGGCATGACTAGATTTTCTACTCAGAGCATCTGCGACTCGGTTCGCCTTTCCCGGATGGTAGCTAATAGTCAAATCGTAGTCCTTTAAAAGCTCAAGCCATCGCCTCTGACGCATGTTCAGCTCTTTCTAGGTGAATAAATACTTTAAACTTTTATGATCCGTGAATACTTCGCACTTCACTCCATAAAGATAATGACGCCAAATCTTAACTGCGAAGACTGCTGCAGCTAACTCCAGGTCATGCGTCGGATAATTTTGCTCGTATGGTTTCAACTGTCTCGAAGCATACGCGATGACCTTGCCATTTTGCATGAGAACACATCCTGCAAAGAAACCGTTAGGCCACCGTTGTAAAGCGTATAATTCAACTCTAGAAACATATACATTACCTAATCCGTTCTTCGATGCATCGCTATATATGACGAACCCTTCTGAGCCTGAGGGTTGAGCAAGAATAGGGGCCGTCGTCAATCGTCTCTTAAGTTCTTCAAAACTCTGCTCGCATTCAGCGGTCCAGACAAACTTTGACTTTTTCTGAGGGTGACCTCAGGAAGAGTGCGGTAGATGATCGGACGAAGCGGCCACGGGAGGAGTACCGTTCCGAGAGACCTGGGAGATGGCTGAAGGTGCCCCGCCGCCAGCAGCAGGGGAGCTCTTCTCGACCACTGCAGCAGAGACAATTTACTCAGCCATTGGCCGTCGAGGGACCGACATTGACAGATGCACAGCCAGTGAGGACAGTGGCACCCACTACTCCATGTGTCCATTGTGGGCGATTTCATCCGGGTCAGTGTTGGAGGACCCAGAATGTTTGCTATAGATGCGGCACACCAGGGCACTTTGCCAGAGACTGCCCCGCACAGGGACAGGCCCCACCCCAGCAGAGCCAGCCACAACAGAAGGGGAGACCAAAGACGAATGCCCGAGTACATGTCATGTCGCACGCCGACGTCGAGGACACCAGCGATGTCGTAGCAGGTACACTTTAATTAAGTGTTATAAATCCGAATATGCTTTAAATACCTTTCTGTCTCGTGGTTATGTGTTATATTGTATAACCCTGCCCGTGTTAGATGAGATATTGATTAACAAGGTCCCAGCCTACGTCCTTTTTGATAGTGGAGCCATCCATTCATTTATCGCCAAGAGGGTTGTCAAGAGTCTGAATATTCCACCAGAACGACTGGAGATTCCTTACCGTGTCCAAACCGCTGGTGACCAAGTGTTGGTATCGCACTATCAGTACAGAGACTGTTCGATGGAGATTAATAAGCTGGAGTTCACGGCGACTCTGATTCCGATCTAGATGCAAGATTTTGATGTCATTCTGGGCATGGATTTTCTGGCTAAGTATGAGGCCAAGATCGACTGTCGTCAGAGGCAGGTCCGTATGCAGACACAGAGTAAGCAGGAAACCATCTTTCAAGAAGACTACAAGTTACATAAGGCGCCCAAGATGATCTACATGAGTGCAGCGCAGGCGCACAAGGCGTTGAGAAAAGGTAATCAATGTTTTCTTGTATATGCTATTGGCGCAGAGAAAGAGTTACCCTCGATAGAATCAATACCAGTGGTGAGTGAGTATAAAGATGTATTTCCTGATGAGCTGCCAGGACTACCGCCCAGTCGGGAGGTAGAGTTTGAGATTAATTTACTACCCGGTGCTGAGCCGATATCGAAGGCACCGTACATAATGGCTCCGGCTGAGCTGAAGGAACTGAAAGAGCAGCTGCAGGAGTTGCTAGACCGGAAGTTCATCCGACCCAGCGTCTCACCCTGGGGAGCTCCGGTCTTGTTTGTGAAGAAGATGGACGGCAGCATGAGGCTTTGCATTGATTATCGGGAGATTAATAAGATCACTATCAAGAATAAATATCCTCTACCTCGGATCGAGGATCTCTTCGATCAGTTAAAGGTACCCCTCTAGTCAATACAACTCAAAATTCATATTATTAATTCTCTAAGTAATTTTGCAACATTGGTATTCTCCAGGGCGCTAAAGTATTCTCCAAAATTGATCTTCGATCTGGATACCATCAATTGAGGATAAAAGCCGAGGACGTAGCAGAGATTGCCTTTTGCACTAGATATGGACACTATGAATTTTTGGTGATGCCATTCGGTCTCACTAATGCTCCCGCAGCCTTCATGGATCTGATGAATACGATGTTCAGGGATCAGCTCGATAAGTTTGTGGTGGTCTTTATCGATGATATATTAGTCTATTCTCCGGATGAGGAATCCCACGAAAAGCATCTGCGGGAGGTTCTGGGTGTTCTCAGGAAGAAGAAGTTATATGCTAAGTTTAGTAAGTGCGAGTTCTGGCTGAAGAGTGTTGCGTTCTTGGGCCACGTGGTCTCAGAGGAGGGAATTTCTGTAGATCCCAAGAAGATTGAGGCTATTACTGAATGGCCTAGACCGACTAATGTGACATTCATCCAGTACGTGACTCGGGTCTGGGACGTACTTTCTCAATTGAGAAACATGAAAGACATTGTGCACTTGAGCTAACGCCAGGGGTAATGCCAAACGGTAAGCTAACGAACCAACCCTTTCGAGCACCTCATAAGGTCCAATGTACCGAGGCCTCAACTTACCCTTCAGTCCAAATCTCGTAACACCCTTCATAGGCGATACTCTCAAGTAAACCTTTTCTCCAACATCAAACTTCAACGGACGCCTCTTCGAGTCAGCCCAGCTCTTACTTCTATCTTGAGCAACCTTAAGCCTTTCCCAAATCAACTTAACCTTCTCCTTGGTTTGCTCAACCAACTCTGGACCAGTGATAGCGCGCTCTCCAACTTCATCCCAAAGGATAGGGGGTCTGCACTTACGACCATAAAGTGCCTCAAATGGTGCCATGCCGATGGCGCTGTGATGACTGTTGTTGTAGGAGAACTTAATCAACTTGATCATACTATCCCAGTTCCCCCTGAAGTCAATGGCGCAAGCTCTTAACATATCCTCCAACGTCTGTATGGTCCTCTCTGACTGTCCATCTGTCTGCGGATGAAACGCAGTACTCAATCGTAACTCGGTCCCCATTCTCTTCTGACATGCTGACCAGAACTTGGAAGTGAACTTCGAGTCACGGTCGGAGACAATACTGACTGGAACGCCATGTAACGTGATGATGTTGTCGATATAGAGTGTAACCAACCTCTCTAGAGTCACATCATTCGGTACTGGTAGGAAATGAGCGGACTTAGTCAAACGGTCCACGATCACCCAGATCATGTCGTTGCCATTTCTTGTCCTCGGGAGACCCATCACAAAATCCATAGTTACATGCTCCCATTTCCACTCAGGAATCTCCAACGGCATCAACAACCCTCCTGGTCTCTGGTGTTCCGCCTTGACCTGCTGACATACTAGACACCTCTCAACAAATTCAGCTATATGTCTCTTCATACCGCTCCACCAGTAATGCTTCTTCAGGTCATTATACATCTTGGTAGCACTCGGATGAATTGACAACTTCGAGTTATGTGCCTCCTTCAATACCGTTCGTCTGAGATCCTCAACCTCCGGTACGCACAGTCTCCCCTGAAACCACATACTGCCATCGTCATAGATCTGGAACCCCCTTGAGGATCAGACCAGACACATCATACGATGAGACTCCTGTTCGGATCCTGGATCGCAAGGATCAAGAACTGAGAAGAAGAGTCATTCCGTACGTCAAGGTGCAGTGGAGCAATCATAAGGAAAATGAAGCGACTTGGGAGCTGGAGGATCAGATGCGCGAACGCTATCCGGAACTCTTCGATTAAGGTACATCAAGCCCCTTAGTCTGTACGATTAGGTTACGTCAAGTTTCGGGGACAAAACTTTTATAAGGTGGGTAGGATGTGATAACCGAATAAAAAAATAAAAAAATAAAAAATAGAAAAGATAATAATAATAAAAAGGGAATTAATGAAATCTAAAAGATAATAGTAATAAGATTTAAAAGGATAAGGATTAAGGAATTTAAAAAAAAAATCTAATTAATGGGATAATGGGGGAGTAACCGACTCCCCCTAAAATTTAGCAACTCATCGTTAAATGCCAAGAGTGAGGCATCGTTTAGCAAAAAAAAAAAGAAGAGAGAGAGAAATTGAGGGAGCAGGCGAACGGCAAGGAGAAGAGAAGGAAGAAAGGAGGAAAGAGACAAGAGAGAAGGAAAATAGAAAGAAGCAGGGCGTTTCGGTTGATACACTACTCCGTATAGTCGTAGGATTGATCGTCAATCAGGTAGGTTCCTTTTCCCTCTTCAATTGGTACAAATTCAAGCATGCTCTAGTGATATTTTATGTGTGTTTTTTGTTGTTTTAATTGTTGAATGTGTTCTTGTTGTTTTAACTGTTGAATTCCATGGCATGTCGTTCAATCTGTGAAAAGCATGAAATTTGGACTGTGTGGAACGCTATACTGAGATGCGTGGCTTTATTTGATTTTAGGGAAAATTTGATAATCAAAATAGTAAGAATTTGATTTTAGGGAAAAATTTGATAATCAAAAATAGTAAAACTCTTGCAGGATTGGAGATTTTCCATTTTGTTTTGACCTTAGAATAGGTTCCCATAGACTGGAAATAAGTGAAAAGATAGATCGGGGTCGAAAAACGGTCGCCGGAGACCGCCGGTGCGCCGTACGCGCAGCTGGAAGCGGCCGCGCGTGGCCTGCACGCGCACACAGCGGTTGCATGCACTCCTGGAAGTCCCAGCCGCTGGTATTGGTGTATTAACAAACAAAAAAAAGAGTAAAAGACAAAAAGGGCCGAAGGCCCTGGCTGGAAGCAAAGGGGCGAAGGCCCTGATGAGGGCCAGGCTGGTCTTAGCGGGCCGGCTGCTTCTGCAGCAGTCCTGGCCCAATTCTGTCATGTTAAAAAAAAATGGGCTGGTTGAGCTTAGCGGACCGGGCCGAATGGCCAACGGACCGGGCCAGCTGCTGGCCGGCCCAATAAGCAAATTGAAATAAAAAAAAAATAGGGGGGGGAGTGCAGGCCGGACCCCTGGCGGGCCGACCATGATGGAGCGCGGACCAGGGCTGGCAAAAGGGGCCGGCCTAATTGCCAATTAATTGGTAAATTTAATTTCTGGAATTCTGAAATTTTAGTAATTGAGTTTTAATTAATTTAAAATGACAAAATTATAAGAAAATTATAAATAAATATCAGAAAATTATGAATAATCCTAGAAATTAGAAAATGCTAAAATTAAATTATTTCCATTAAATTTCAGTAATTATGATAAATTATTTAATTCAGATAATTAGGTAATAAATAGATATAAATAAAGGAAGAATGAGGAAAAATATAGAAAATACACGATAAGGTATACAAGCCGGGAAAAAGTGGATTCGATGCCGAACAATGTTGAGTTAGCATCCGGACATTAAGTGAACCTAGAATTGAGTGCCGGAGGATGGTGAGGATGGGCAAGGGGCCTCAGGCGATTGTGTTTTTGCATTCATGGCACGTGCATTGTATTGATGGCGGGTCGTGACGTATGGGTCACGGGCGCTCAGGATGGTGTACGGTGGCGGGGCCACGACACTCAGGATGGTGTGCGGAGGCGCGGCCACGCACACTCAGTATGGTGACTGTGGGGTGTACGACCTGCAGCCACTCAGTAGGACCCGGGTTCATGCATTGCACGGTATGGTTATTGGCATTCTGCGTGACATGACTTTGTTGCGTGTGACATGCATAGTGAGACATGCATCACGTTGTTGTGCATTCTTTACCTGGAGTGAGTTACTTTCCCGCATCCTTTCGCATGCTTATATGATATTATGTTTTATGTGCTATGTGTCATATCATTATTGGATGCTTGTCTTGTACTACCTGGAGGCAGGTGCCTACTGAGTGATTTCTCAGTCACTTACCCCTACTTTCCCCCCCAGGTGAGCAGGTAGGAGACTTCGATTTTGTCTTTGTTGAGGACGGGGCAGACACAGTGGAGTGGGTGGACGATGGCCGCACCTAGGACATGAGGAGACCGTACGGACATTTGTTATTATTTTATGGGGATTTCATCACTCATTACCTTATTTAGCGTGATAGTCTCTAGACGCTAGCGTGTTGATTTTATCGTGGTGATGTATTTATTGTTTCCATGGAGGATTGATTTTTGTTCATGTGAATTAATGATATGGTATTACGTTTCTGCGAAAAAAATTTCTACGTCTTTTCGGACATGTCGGAGATTGATTCGATGCTTCGTATTCTCCTTAATGAGATACGGCGGGTGCACCATTCCCGATGCTAGGGTTCGGGAGCGGGGCGCTACATGCATCTCATTTTCCGGAAAATGATGAACATATTGAAAATGATCATTTGTCTCTTCCGGAAAGTGATCACGTGGAAGTTGGAGGAGATGTATCCAATCTTCCTAGGTCATTTAAGCACAAAAGCTCACATCCTCATGAATTAATTATGGGTGATATAAATCGTGGTATCACTACTAGAAGACAATTTAGAGAAAATGCATTTGTGTCACTTTTAGAACCTAAGAATGTTAAGGAAGCACTTCTTGATGAGGATTGGATTCTAGCTATGCAAGAAGAGCTAAATCAATTTGAAAGAAGTGATGTTTGGGAATTGGTTCCCAAACCTCATGATCATCCTATTATTGGCACAAAATGGGTATTTCGTAACAAAATGGATGATAAGGTAATGTCACAAGGAATAAGGCTAGATTAGTTGCTCAAAGTTATCGTCAAGAAGAGGGAATTGATTTTGATGAAACATTTGCACTCGTAGCACGACTTGAAGCCATAAGAATGTTGTTAGCATATGCTTGTTACAAGGACTTCACGCTTTATCAAATAGATGTTAAATCCGCCTTCTTGAATGGAATTATTCAAGAAGAGGTATATGTGGCTCAACCTCCCGGGTTTGATCGTCATGATTCTTTACATCATGTATATAGACTTAAAAAGGCACTCTATGGCCTTAAACAAGCTCCTAGAGCTTGGTATGATAGGTTGAGTACATTTCTTCTAAATAATAGATTTTCAAGAGGTAAAGTGGATACTACTTTGTTTATCAAAGAACAAGGTAAACATCATTTACTTGTTCAAGTATATGTTGATGATATTATTTTTGGTGCTACTAACAATCATCTTTGTGAGCAATTTGCTAGTTTAATGCAATGTGAATTTGAAATGAGTATGATGGGAGAACTCACTTATTTCCTTGGACTCCAAACAAAACAAACTCAAGATGGAGTACACATTTCTCAACTAAGTATACCAAAGACTTGCTCAAAAAGTACAAATTTGGTGAAGGTAGAAATATGAACACTCCTATGAGCACATGTTTGAAACTTGATAAAGACGAAGAAGGAAAGCAAATTGAGATAAACTTGTATCGTGGCATAATAGGTAGTCTACTTTATTGACTGCTAGTAGACCAGACATTTTGCATGTCGTATGTTTATGTGCTAGATTTCAAAGTGATCCTAGAGAAATGCATCTCATTGCGGTAAAACGTATATTTCATTACCTTAGAGGAACTTTGAAGTTTGGTTTATTCTATCCTAAAAATGCATGCTTTGATCTTAGAGGTTATAGTGGCTCCGACTATGCCGGAAGCCTTGTTGATAGAAAGAGCACATCAGGAACTTGTCAATTTCTTGGAGATTGTCTTGTATCTTGGTTTTCCAGGAAACAAAATTGTGTTGCTTTTTCTACAGCGGAATCCGAATATGTTTCGGCCGCATCATGTTGTGCACAATTGTTATGGATGTCACACACATTATATGATTATAATGTTCATTTTTCTAATATACCCATCTTGTGTGACAATACTTCGGCTATTGATATTCCACAAAATCCTGTTCATCATAGTCGAATTAAACATATCGAAGTGAGACATCAATTCATTAGGGATTGTGTGCAAAAAGAGTTGGTTTGTGTCGAATTTGTCTCTACTAGTGACCAACTAGTGGATATATTCACAAAACCATTGCCTTGTGAAGTATTTGAGTCTATTAGAAGTCGATTAGGATTGCTTAATATTGATCAAAGTCAAATGGTATGAAAATAGAAATCTCTCTTGACTTTGAGCGCCCTGTCATTACCATTGTGGTTCAATGTTTCATTAGTTGCTTTAAACCCAATTGTCCATTGCTGCTATCAGTTTGAGCATTATCGATCACTTAAACTGCCTCTCTTCACTCTCTAGTCATTCTCCTTCATTTCTCTTCCTAAATCCAGTCAAAACTCCTTAATCTTTTCAATTCTGTAATGTACTTCAAGTTAACAATGAAGGGTTAGATAAGTTTGAAGTATTTGGTTTTTGATGAAGCCTATGATTTGACAGAGGAAGTAGCTAAAACAGAGTTAGGCTTCCTTTCCTCTAAGCAACTCTAAAAATTGTCACTAGCCAACAGGGTGTTGCTAGGAATCGTTCTGGCCTGCGAGATTGACAAAGCAACTAGACATCCAAGCATTCTGAATTTCTATGTTACTTATTGCATCTTGACATGCAGACAATAATTTTATGTGAATCTTTCTAGTTGTAGTCCTTGTCTCTTTACCCGAGAAAACAGAAGCCTTAACTTTTGCAAATTGCATTCATGCATTGCTTGTGCACTGTGGCATTGAACTTGATCCTATTCATCTTGAACAACTTGTGTTCAAAGGGCAGTAGGATAGTTTAAACATTGTTGCGATTTTGATGATGAACCAAACATTGTTCAGCTTCCTTAAACTTAGTTTTCCCCTTTGGTTTCCCTTCTTTTGATGATTTAGGGGGAGAATAAGCAGTGCAGTAAGTGCAGTAATGTAGCAGTGCAGTAATGTAATAGTAATATAGTAGTGCAGTAAGTGCAGTAATGTAGCAGTGCAGTAATGTAATAGTGCAGATTATTTCTATTTGCTGCCATTATTTTTATTTGCTGATTGCAACTTCTTGTTGGTAGATCATATGGAATGGTATGATGTGCTGAATTTCATGGATTGATGGTTGGGTTGTGCTATGTGGTTTGATTGAGTGTTAGAAGATGGGATGATTGAACTATGATGTGCTAAGTGAATCGGAAAATTTTTGCATAGCTTCAATTAGTTTCTGGTGTTATGAAATGAAAGTATCCTTAGGAAAGTGCATATAGTAAGGGGGAGCATAAGATGCATTTAGTAAGGGGGAGCTTATTGTGAAATCATCAAAAAGAGGGAGATTGTTGGTGTCAAAATTGGTTTTGATGATTTGCACAAAAAGAGAAGTTTCAAAATCAAAAGTTTCTGGAACTTCACATGCAAATTAGGCATGCTACTCCTTAAGAAAATACTTCTAAGGAAATGCTCTGCTTAGCAATCAAACGCTTTATAGAGCGCTCGATGTTGTAATAAGAAAATGTGTCTTTGGACAGAAAGTTTCAAACATGGCCAAATAGCGCTCTATCAGGTAAGAGAAATAAGACTATCTTATGCAGAGAGTTTCAAACGCTTTATCGAGCGCTGTATCTATAAGTTTTGATATTAAGCCTTGAGAGCCGAAAGTTTCAAACATGGCCAAGTAGCGCTCTATCAGGTAAGACAAATAAGACTGTCTTATGCAGAGAGTTTCGAACGCTTTATCAAGCTGCATCTATAAAGTCTGATGTACGAATGAGAGGTCTTAACTGGTATACTTTTCTCTCTCCTGCACTTTTTGATTGACAAAAAGTACTTTTTATCTTCTTCATGCAATTATGACTTTTGTGGCTATTTTTTAAATTACAAATTCAATGTAGGTGGGAATATCTTTCTATTTTTGCTTAAAATGCAAGACTTCCTCAAGAAGCTTTTGACTTAACCCAAGACAAACTTTTCAAAAATGATGAGGTGTCAACATACTATTGGATGTCTTCTCCCAATCTTCTCTCTCTCTCTCTCTCCTTCTCCTCCAACGGTTGGAAGCTTTCACTTTAAGTGTTGGAAGACTCCATTTTTGAAGACCAACTATTCATCTCAAGCTCTCAAGTCTTCATTGTATTTTTGCTCTCAAAATCATTGTAATATTACTTTATTGTTGAGAGTGTGTTATTATAAAGGAGGAGTGATCTTCTTCTTAGTGAGGATTGTGAGGAGTAAGATTTGAGTTGTTGGTCAAGAAGCAAGGTGCCTTCTTCTTTGGCGAAAATCAAGCTTCCCAAAACTAGTTGATGGTGTAGAGGCTACATCATACTCCATAGAAGATTTCTTTGGTGCAAGGAAGATCTTAAGGAGGCTAGGCTTCAAAGAGGTTGATTTTTTGTGTTCTTGAGCTAGGGCTGCAAAACCTAGTTTTGTTCTTGTATTTATTTTGATTGTTGTTTCCCCCCAAAAGAGAAATAACAATCCCTTGTTCAAAAATTCTTCTTGTACAAAGCAAGAAGGTAGAGGAGTAGAGTCTTTGACTTGAACCTCTATAAATTTGGTGTTCTTTCATTTCCGCAAGTTATTTTCTTCAAAGAACACATCAAGTATTGGTTTAGTTACTCTTATTGCAAAAAGAATCGAAAAAGAACCATACTTAGATTAACACACTATTCAACCCCCTTCTAGTGTGTTTCACGGACCTAACAAAACCAGAACAATATTTTTAAGCCTCAGAATACCATGTATACCTACATTTGTGCATACCTATTTGTATATATGTAGACGTGCATATTAACATGTATACACGTATCTAATTACGTATGCGTGTATGTGTATTAATATATGTTTATGTTTGTCTCTTCATGTATACAACTCGTCTCTGCGTTTATAAATATCGAAGGGAATTGAACCAGAACCCAATCTCGACTTTTGACTAAATGGATGAATAAGAAAAGAAAAACAATAACAACCAATGCCACGTCATTATAATCTTTCACTTAGAAAAGGGAAAGAAAATCAAATTAATATTAACTGCCAAAAAAATTAATATTACAGTATGCATCTCATGCTCGTAGTTTCTTGTTTCTGCCCAGATCTTTATCGACCTAAAAGCATTCAGTATCAAAAAATGACTTGGCCAAGTGTGGCAGATTTTTGTTGACTTGTGCTTGACGTGGAAACTACCCTAAAGAAGGGTGTAAAAGGATGAATTAAGGGTCACTAAAGTTTACAAATTATAATTTTTAAACTGGCATTAGTTAGTAAATATTTTAAAGGGCTTAAGAAGCTTTGAAAATGTGAAAGAAATGTTTTGGACCCTTAATAATAATTTTGAATTGACACATCAGATTAATGAATCCACGTCGCCTTGCGGAAATGATTAGTAAGGGAGCTTTTCGTATAAACTCGGAAAATCGGTATCAGAATCAGAATGGTGGAAAGTGCAATTAGAATGAATTGACCTATAAATCTATATTCATTTGATATAAAAATAGAATGTATATCATTACTAGAGATGCTGTTTATAACACGTGACATCGGAATGGGAATCAAAACATATACCTATATATATTTATATACATATTTGTCCAATATATATATATATATATATATATATATATATATTTTATTTTTTTTTATGAAAGCATGTCTTTTATTACGTAAGTCCCTCACTTGTGGCGGAGGAAAACCATATTACAGCAAAATGTGACAAAAGTAATTCAGGAGTAAGTGATTATCAGCATCCAGGATATATATGATATGCCGCATTAAAACCTTGCCGAGTAAAACCACCCTTGTGGATAAAACCCCGGCGAAGGAAAAAGCGTACATATTTATATACCTGGAATGGTGATAGACGCAAGTGTATAAAAAGTTACAAGAAATGAACCCTGTACTAGACAAATGGAAAGGGATATCAGTCTGGATGAATATCAAAACATGAAGGGTATCCCGCAAATCTCTCAAGCGCCTTTCGATGTCAGGGAGCATGACGTCGGTATTTTGGCAAGCCGGACAAGGAGCAACAGCGGCGTCAACCAGTATATGTACAATAATCAACCAGTACCATGCAGTGAGCGCGGATAATATGCTGAGATGAATCACGCTCAATTGTCTATGCTGCCGGCACAAACTGAAGTGCCGGCAGAGATACATGTGACAAACCAACCCCTGCAGCCAACGAGTGCCTGAGTCGTCTTTGATAGTTGATAGCAACAGGAAGCCTTGACACCCACTCCATTTCTCATTGCCATTAGCAAGTTGCAAGAATATTTCATTTGCAGATATACATGATGCAAGGAAAGACCCGGTATCAACGTGCTGAAAATTTGATAACTAGACCATTGGTGCAATAGAAAAGAAAATGTACCGACGCTGCCTGCACCTAATGGAGTACAGGCAGTGAAAACTTGACATGGCCAATCCGTATGGAAGACTGTACGTATGTTCAGGATGCGATCACCCGCGAAATGGACCTCACAGTTACCGCAGCAGCCATTGTACATGGTAATAAAAACAGCCTTAAGGTATACAGTCAATGAAAATATACAGCAGCATATGTAACGAGTACAATTTGTACCGAGCCTGCCCGTGACTAGTAGTACACGGGCAGAGTATTCTAAAGAACAGCAACCCATAAGATGGTAGCAAAGGTCATGCTGTGCACAAGGCCGCCGATGTAAGATCAAATTCAACTGAAGCCTTGACCAGGGGAGGAAGAGTAGAACTGCTATACACCCCCGTTATAGGCTGCAACATCGCATGTTGGGCAAGGTAATGGGCCGGCATATTGGTCTCACGATATGTGTGCACTATCTCTAGACGATGCTGACTAACTAGATCATGAAGTTGCCGCAGGTGATAATTCCCCGCTGGGCGCCGTGGCTTGCCGAGACATGCAAGCAGTTGAGCACAATCTGACTCTACAATGAGCGAACGGTAAAATGGGAGAAAATACAGCAGGTTAAAAAGGGTGGCCTGAGTCTCTGCCTGCAAAGGTGTACTGTGGGGGAGCCGAAATGAAAGAGCCTGGATGCAACAACTATTTTGATCACGTAAGAGTCCCCCACCCGCAGCATAGTGTTGACAAAGTGCTGCATCCACATTTAGTTTGAGTCGTCCAGATGGAGGGGTTTTCCATCGGAGAACCCGAAGGCGTGGAGGACGAATCCGAGGAAGCCAGGAGAGAGAAGGAAATGGACCGGCTGCCAACTTGGTCCCCTGGATCTTCAGCATCCATATGTGAATATCAAAGTGAATGGAATTACGCAATGCCGATGTAGAGAAGAGAATGGTGTCCCTATATGTCAGCTGAGCATAGTGACGCCAAATGTTGGATAATATAATCGCAGGAATGACTATCCTCAAGATGCCCAAGAGTGATGTAGAATTGGATCGATACCACCATGCCATTATATATTGCCGCAGGGACAGTGTTGTCGGCGGCACTCCATGTAGTTCTCCAGCGAAAAAACCCCAGAAATAGCGGATGCGAGAACAGTTAATGAATATGTGGTTCACCGTGGCTGAATGTGATTTGCAGAATGGACATTGAGTTGGACGCGCCATGGAGTAGCGTCCTATATAATCTTCAAATGGAATGGCTGAATGAAATATGCGCCACAATAACAGTCGAATGGATGGAGAATGGTGTTTACACCAAATAAACGTAGCCGAGAGTAATATGGAGCGTGGTGCCCGACATATATCGTAGGCCGACTTTAGCGAAAATTCTCCCGAAGGCATGGCCGTCCATGATAGAAATGTTCCCAAGCCAGTTGAATGGGAAAGACAAATGTGATGAATGCGACAGATAGATTTTCAAACTGCGGAATCTGTGAGCCTGGGGATATAATCACACCTCCGTCCATATTTAAGGTGCATGTACCGACTCCATAAAGTATCATGACATTTATATTTCCACCAGATTTGACATTGGTATGCCTGTTGCAACTCACGAAGATTGCGAAGGCCTAATCCACCTTCTTCGACTGGATTAGTAATATCTTTCCATGCAACCCAATGATGCCTTTCTCTCCAAAAAAACGCCGACATCTTTCTGTCAAGCATTCGAATGACAGATTTAGGCATGCCACCCGCCGCCAGTATGTGTAGAGGAAGCGCCGCAAGGACGGAACGTAAGAGTACTAGCCTCCCTGCCAAAGATAGAAGACAAGAATGCCAGCCATTTAACAGGGCATCCATATGCTGTAATAGAGATGAAAAGTGCAAAGCCCGAGGAATGCCCTTATGAAGATAAGAGCCAAGATATCGAAATGGTAAGGATGATGGGCGCATGCCAAGAATGCCTTTGATAGTATGACATTGCCTAGCCGTGATATTAGATGATGGTATGAAATTGCTTTTATTAAAATTTACTTTCTATCCTGAAGCAGTTTCATAAGCAGTGAGAAATGCATGGAATCGCCGAAGATTTCTCTGTGTACCTCTTAAGAAGATAAGCAAATCATCTGCGTAAGCCAAACGGGAAATTGTCAGCGGAACTCTACCCAATCGAAATGATTGAATTCTGCCTGCGGTAACCAGAGCCTTCAACCCCCTACTAAATCCCTCAGATGATAATATAAACAGTAAAGGTGATAATGGATCTCCCTGTTTAACCCCCCTGAATGGCCGAAAGTATGGCGAAGGCTGCCCATTGATTAAGACTGACATCCTCGTAGCCTTGAGATGATTGATAATAATCCGAATGAAAAAATCAGAGAAGCCAAACTTGCGCAGGAGTAATTGAAGATATTCCCAACTTACCCGATCAAAAGCCTTCATCATATCTAATTTCAAACATAACTGTGGTCCACCCCTGTCTAACTGATGCACCATTTCACGAGCCAAAAGGACCTGAGTTGAAATATCATGCCCCGCGAGAAAGCCTGTTTGCTCTGGCGATATTAAAGTTGGTAATAGACGATTCAACCGAGTAGCAATAATACGAGTGAAAACTTTGCTAATAAAATTTGAGAGGCAAATAGGACGAAAATCACCAAACGTCTGCGGGGACTGCGTTTTCGGGATAAGAGTCAATAACGCGCTAGCCATGACAGTCGGCTGGGGAACCCCAATGAAAAACTCCTGCACAGCTTTTAGCACATCCAAATGTATTATTGACCAGCACGAACGATAAAAGTTACCATGGAATCCATCCGGCCCTGCTGCACTTTGCGGATCCAAACTCCATACCGCCTCATTGACCTCTGATTCCAAGGGCAATTGTGTAAGCATTAGATTATCCTCTTCAGTGAGTATATGCGGGATATATGATAAAATGTCTGTATGATTGGCTGTCGGTACTTGGGCAAATAAATCCTTATAATAAGCTACTGCCGCTTGCATAATATCTTCCGATTGTGTTAACAATGCTCCATGTCCATTCTGTAGTTGGCGAATATAGAGTTGTGAACGTTTACCTTTAACGAAAGAGTGAAAATAGCGGGTGTTAGCATCTCCTTCTCGTAACCATTTAACTCGAGCCTTTTGTTTCCAGTATAACAATTCATATTTTGAGGCAAGTAAATACTGTGCCTTGGCCTGATAATAGGCCTCCCGCACTTCCTCCGTCGAAGTGGTGTCCCAGCGCTGTTCGGCTACATTAAGATTATCCTCAGCATGTTGTAATGTGCTGAAAATATTTCCAAATATATGCTTGTTCCAGTGTTGAATATCCTTCTTTAGAGCAAACAGTTTGTTATAGAAGCCCCGCATGCCACCTATTGTTGGATACGATAGCCATGCATGCCGCACATAGGTATGAAAATCAGAATGGTGTAGCCATACATCCAGAAAGCGGAAGGAGCGACGGATTGGCTGGGTACTGAACTGGCATTGTATCAAAAGCGGAGTGTGGTCCGATGTCGCACGCGGCAAATGAGTGAGTCGCAGAGCATATGTACACGTAAATATAGTATCACCAGTATATAATATGCTATAACTCAATTCTATAAATCAATCCAATTCATCCTTATATTTTATACCAGCTTGGCTTGTATTCCTATGATATAATTCTCCATTGAATAAATCAAAGTCAGCCCACACGGTAGCTATATGCTACTATTTTGATGAGTTCAAACCCTACCATCATTAACCTTTTTATATAATATTTTTTTCCATATGATCCGATCGTACAGAACTGTATGCCTTCAACATGAATACAATTAGTGCCTTGATAAGAAAATATAAATGTTCTCTTCCTCCTAATCGTAATCGGAAGCAGTAAATTATGTTTATTTCTTTTTATCTCAATTCCACCATAGAATTTAGTACATAAACAAATCCAACTTATAAATTAAAAAGCCATACAATTGGTCCTACAAACTCTACAAACACAAACGACGAAGACTACGATCAAATCTATGCTGCTATTGTTGTGTATGGTTGGTTTTGATGATTTGCACATGTACAGTATGTTATAAGGTTCAAAGATTCGATTAAAAGTGTTGTTCAGACTTTAAGCACTTAATCTAGCGTTTTATCTCTAAGAAGATGAAACAGAAAGGTTGGCTATGGTATGAGGCGCCTCATCAAGCGCTTCATCTAATAAAATCTCAGAAAAATTTCAACAAAAACATGGAGCACTATATAAAGCGCATTATCTTTTGACCTCTCTGAACAGAAAAGTTGGCTAAAACATAAGGCACTTCATCAAACGCTTCATCTAACGAAATGTCTGAACAGAATGTTTTGGCAAAATTATAAAGCGATTTATAAAGCGCTTTGTCTTTTAAACTCTATAAACAGAAAGTTTTGGATAAATCATGAAGCGCTACATAAAGCGCTTAATCTGTCTAAACAAAGTACGTACTATGTAAACATTGAAATTATTTCTTTACCTCTGTATAAATAATTAAGGATGAAGCACCTCACGTTTCTCTGTTCTTAAAGGCAAAGCCACATCAAGCGCTTCATCTAAAGCTCTTAATGTATATCGAAATTTCAATACACTCTTCTCTCTCTTGCTTTTTAGTGGACCAATGTGATTTTTATTTTCCCATGTTAACATGACAGCTGCAGACTATTTCAAAAAGCAAATCCAAAGTAGTTGAGAAAATCTTTCTATTTTGAGCTTAAAATGATAAAGCTTCCTCAAGAAGCTTTGACTTCTTCCAAGAAGTGTCTTTCAAGGTAATGATGTACTAACAAGTAGGACAAAAAATTTTTCTCTCCTTCTCTCTCCACTCCAATGGCTATGAGGTGTTCTATAAGGTTTGGAAGACTTCATTTTTTAGAAGACAACTTTCTACTCCAAAAGCTCTCAAGTCTTCATTGTCATTTTGCTATCAAAATCATTATATAAATTACTTTATTGTTGAGAGTGGTATTGTAAAGAAGAAGAAATATTCTTCTAAGTGAGGAATGTGAGGAGTAAAAGTATAGATTGTTGGTCAAGAAGCAATGAGTCTTCTTGTTGGGCAAAACTCAAGCTTCCAAGAGCTAGTTGATAGTGTTGATGCTACATCATTCTCCATAGAAGATTTCTTTGATTCAAAGAAGATCTTAAGAGGCTAGGCTTCAAAGAAGTTGAGTATTTATTGTTCTTGAGCTAAGTTTGTTAAACGTAGCTTGTTCTTGTATTTCTTTGATTGTTGTTTCCCCAAAGACTTTAAGTTTTCTCAAAAATGGTCAGATTGCAGCCACATTGGAACAGTTATCTTGCAAAGACTAAAAGACTAACTTTCCCTTGCTCAAATCAAGTGATTTTTGTTGTAAATGAAAGCTAACAGTCCGAAGTATAACTCCACCAAAAATCATAAATTTTGAAAGTGTTTAGCTATTTTTTCAAATTGTGAGAAGTTGTGTTAAAACTGCAGTAAGAAGGGGCAGAAAACAGAAATGAAGAAACAAGACAAGAACACCGAGAATTTATCCTGGTTCAGTCAATGTGACCTGCTCCAGTCCCAAGGAACACCTTTTATTGGATTTCACTATGAAATGAATCACCTTACAACACGAACCAAGCTTGATCCTTGGGTTATACACCAACCATATTCAAGACTTGGATAATCACCTTCTATGCAACACTTAGTTGCAACAACCTCTACCAACTATTGATATAGCCTTATAGAAATGGCTAATCAATATTACAAATGAAGCTCAAGATGCTTGTAGCTCAACAAAACAACAAGAACACCTCTGCTACAAAGAATGGAACAAGAACAACAACAAGAAGATGATAGCTAGACAAATCAACAATACTTTTCAAGTGAGCTTCAAGTGTGTTCCATCTTCTTCACCATTGCCTCTATTTATAGAGTGATTTGAGCCTTGAAGATAAGAATGCACATGTGTCACCATCTTCATCATCAAGTCCAAATGTCTTCTCATCATTGGTTAGCCTTGTACACTTGGCAAAATACGACAACATAATTGGTCCACCTTGCAACTCCATTTGGCCGAAATTTCCACCATGGATAGTCTCATTTATCCTTTGCAAAATATAGATAATATGGAGAAGATAATACCTCAACTTCTTGGCATAAACATAGGACATGTGAGGCTGACTTTTCTTGGATAAAAAAAACTCAAATTCAGCTCCAAACCATCCTTAGTAGCCGTTGGGTTTAAGGCTGAAATTTCCAAAAATAATCTTGATTATCCTTTATAAAATGAAGATAATAAGAAAGGATAATACCACCAAAATATTCTCAACTCCAAGCACAAGAATAGGGCATGTGAAGTCTCCATTTGACTCAAAGAATTCTGCCATGACCAGCCATGGCCGTTGGGTACACTTTTGAAATATCCTAGTTGGCAATTTTTGCCAACTAGCTCCTTTTTGATTGATCCACTTGTCACCAACCCATAAAATGAATAATATTTCATGTTCACCTGCTCATACATGTTTTTGAGCATACATATATGTGTAGCAACTCAAATTTTTGAAGAATAAATTAATAGATAATAGTTGACAAGATTATGTCAACGTATAACACCAAAATTCCCAATATTTCTTCTTATATGTCGTGATCATTTCCACACCTTTATCACCTTGACAACCTCTAAAAAATGTTGAATAATAACCTCCAACAACATATAAAATAGAGTCTTCTAGATAGAAATAGAATGTGACATCTCAAATCGTCACATGTCCAGCTATAGTCATTAATACCATCAAAAGAGAGAAATGATATAAGATCACCATATAATCTTCAAAATAATAATAGCTCAACTCCAGAATGAAGATAATAATATGCTCAATAGATTCCTTGAGTGAAAATACCAAAAATACCCTTGGAGGTAAAATGACCAAAATACCCCTGGTATTTGAAAACTCCAGAAATGACCTGGATGGTCAGAAATAGTCATAACATCACCTTGATCATGACAAATAATATAAAAATACATCCTTGAAATATTTTCACCATGTGATATTCCTACAAAACTCAAAATTCCCCCTTTTTGGTAAGTTGTAGAAACTTCCAAGGCACGTTAGTCACAAGACAATTATAATCACCAAAAACACATGATAATCACATAATAAACATGCATAAATCATATACAAATGAAAACAACCATTTTATCACATTTAAGAAAATTATTTCTAAAAACTCTAGACATCGATCGGTCGAAGTGCCTCAGCTTCAGAGATCGATGTCTCACAGTATGGTTCAGAATTTGTTTCTGACCTAATCGATCGATCGAAGTGAGGGTTCGATATACATCGATTGATCGATGTGTCTCGGGTTTAGAGAACGATGTCTCACCGTAAGGTCTTGAACTTTCACTGCCTTATATCGATCGATCGATGTGAGGGATCTATGTACATAGATCGATCGATGTGCAACAACCTGAGAGATCTATGTCAACTTTTCCAACTTTTCCAATTTTTAATCACATATAACACCATGTGTGACATTTTTAAGTGTTCACCACTTAAAATCATGACTTTGAAAATTATCCAAACACATTTCTCAACATTCTCCCCCTTTTGGATGATTTTCAAAATAACCTAACATGATTTTAATGTCACAACTTATAACCAATTGTTTATCATAAATCTATCAATTGTTTCACCAAATTTGTACCAATTGTTTTAGAAACTAATCTTCAACCAATTACCAATTGTTTTCACATGGTTTTTAAATTTTCAACTCTCATGTATTCATATGCTCATGTACTCCCCCTCAAATTATACTCTCCCCCTTAATCTATGCTCAACTTATACCAATTGAAACTTAGCATATTATGACTTACCAACTAAAATCATGTTCTTATTCTATCTCCCCCTTTATTTTGTAAATCATGCAAAAGATAGAACTATGCAATGGTATCGTAAGTCATCATATTTAAATTGGCTCGTAAGTTCTCAAAAATGGCTTGATTAAGGGGTTTGGTAAAGATATTAGCTATTTTGTGATCAATTCTTATATGGTTTATAACAATATCCTCATTTTGAACATGATCTCAAAGGAAGTGGTATCTCACCTCAATGTGTTTGGCCTTAGAATGAAGTTCCAGATTTCGAGAAAGATTGATTGCACTTGTGCTATCGCAGAAAATTGGAATCTTTTTTATTTTAATACCAAAATCACTAGGTTGTTGTTTAAGCCAAGTATTTGGGTAGTACATAAACTTAAGGCTATATACTCGGCTTCTGTGGTAGAAAGAGCTACACTAGCTTGCTTTTTAGAAAGCCACGAGATCAAGTTGGTTCCTATGAATTGACACGTACCGCTAGTGGATTTTCTATCTAATTTGCAACCACCATAATCAGCATCACTATATGCGTGTAATTCCAACTTAGCGTTTCTATCATACATAAGTCCTAAGTGAGGTGTGTGTTTAAGATATCTAAAGATCTTTTTCACCGCATTGTAATGTGATACCTTGAGACAAGATTGAAACCTAGCACACATACACACACTAAACATGATGTCAGGTCTTGATGCAGTTAAGTATAACAATGAGCCAATCATAGACCTATAAAGTGTGTCATCAAAAGGTTTACCATTTTAATCCTTATCTAGTTTGGTGCTAACAATCATTGGGGTAGTTGATGGTTTCAACTCTTCAAAGCCAAACTTCTTAATCATATCATTCACATACTTAAGTTGGCTAATCTAAATTCCTTGAGGGGTTTGTTTGATTTGAAGTCCTAAGAAATAGTTCAATTCTCTTACCATTGACATTTCAAATTCTGACTTCATACACTCTTTGAAGTCGTTTACTAATGTAGGGTTGGTTGAACCAAAGATAATATCGCCTACATATATTTGAACTATTAACACGTCATTTTCTTTTCTTCTTAGAAATAATGTGTTGTCTATGGTACCCTTTTGGTAATTATTTGCAATAAGAAAGTTTGCAAATCTATCATACCAAGCTCTTGGAGCTTGTTTCAAACCATATAGAGCTTTCTTAAGCTTGTAAACATGGTTAGGATTCTTTGGATCTTCGAATCCAGGGGGTTGTTCGACAAACACCTCTTCTTGGATTTATCCATTCAAGAATGCACTCTTGACATCCATTTGGAAGAGTTTAAAGTTGCTTAGACTTGCAATCGCAAGTAACAATCTAATTGCTTCTAGTCGTACAACGGGGGAAAAGGTTTCTTCATAATCTATTCCTTCTTGTTGATTATAACCTTGTGCGACTAGCCTAACCTTATTTCTTTTAATATTTCTTTGTTCATCCATTTTATTCCTAAACACCCATTTTGTTCCTATTATAGACTTGTTTTCAGGTTTAGGTACTAAGTCCCACACGTTGTTCCTTGTGAATTGATTTAATTCCTCATGCATAGCATCTATCCACGATATATCACCTAAGGCTTCTTCTACATTCTTAGGTTCTAATTGTGAGATTAAGCTATGTCCTTCAAGTTGACTTATATTTCTACGTGTTCTAACCCCAACACTTGGATCCCCAATAATTAGTTTTCTAGGATGCCACCAATTCCTAGATTGACTAGGTTCACCCTCATCTTGTTCAAATGTTTCATTAGTGTGAACATTGTCGTATACAATTGAATCATCTTGTAAGTTAGTTGTATTATCTTCCAATTGCAAAATTTCTTCATTTATTTCATCTAAGGGTTCATGCATATCTTGTTCAGGGGGAGCTGGTTCTAAATGATCAATGACAGGCTCAATTAATATATCATCATCAAACATATTTTCAACATTAGTTTCTTGTGTATGTTGATTTTTATCACTAACTTCAAAGCATGCATTTTCATTGAATTTCACATGTATAGATTCAATTATTTTTCTAGATGCAGGATTATAACACCTATATGCTCTAGAATTAGTTGAATAACCAACAAATATACATTCAATAGACTTTGGTTCAAATTTGTCTAGATTATCCTTAGTGTTTAGCACAAAACACTTACATCCAAATACTCTAAGATAATCTATTTTAGGTTGTCTATTGTTTAACAACTCATAAGGTGTTTTATTTACTTTCTTTCTAATAGAAAGCCTATTTATAATATAGCATGCACAACTAACAGCTTCAGCCCATAAATATTTAGGTAATTAATTTTCACATAGCATAGTTCTAGCAACTTCTTGAATTGTTCTAATTTTGCGTTCAACAACTCCATTGAGTTGTGGTGTTCTTGGTGGTGAGAATTCATGTTTTATTCCATGTAATTCACAAAACTTGATTACATCTTTGTTTTTAAATTCTCCACCTCTATCACTTCTAATTCTTTTGACATTTTCTTCGTATATATTTTCAAGTTGCTTGTTAAGAGTTTCGATTGCCAATGGAGCATCGTATTTGTGTGTTAAGAACAATGTTCATGTATAGCGTGAGTAATCATCTACTATGACACACACATAGTAGTGTCCACCTAGACTTCTTGTCCTACTTGGACCAAATAAGTCTAAGTGAAGCAATTCTAGTACATGACTAGTACTCACTTCATGTTTCGGTTTTAATGTTTCTTTAGTGTGTTTTCTTTTGATACATGTTTCACACACTTGAAAATTATCTAAGTCCAACTTAGGCATACCTCTAATTAAATTGTTTTTAGATATTTCTTAATGGTTGAAATTCCTATATGGCATAATCTTCTATGCCATAAATTCACATATAAGTCATGTGATATTAGACACTTAACCTTAGCATCTAGCATATTATCTAAGGTAAGAGTATAAATGTTACCATCTTTATTTCCTTTTAAAACTATTTCTCCTTTTTCATTTATTATATCACATAATTGAGAAGAAAAGAGACATTATAACCGCAATCTATAAGTTGAGAAATACTAAGTAAATTATAAGAGAGATTGCTTACTAACAACACATTTTGTATTTGAAATGTGTTAGGGTCCCTGATTGTTCCTTTTCCAACAACTTTTCCTTTGTTGTTGTCATCGAATGTCACCTTTCCATCATCAATATGTTCAAGATCGATGAATAGTTTGGGGTTTCCCGTCATATATCTCAAACATCCACTATCTAAAAACCATTTGGTTTTTAGATTCTTTGACTTTGCCTCCTTCTTGCATTCCTTGAGTTTGTCCTCATTTGATACGAAGCAGATTTGAGCTTCCTCTATGTCAGATTCTGAATCGGATGAGTCGCTCCATGTGCTCACCTTCATTGCTCGTTTGCCTTTCTTTGACTTAGACTCCTTTGTCTTTTGTGCCTCCTTGTCCTTGACTTGTTTGTTATTGTTGTTTCTATTATTATTTTTCTTTGTTGGACAATCATATGAAATATGTCCTTTTTTTACCGCATTCGTAGCACTTTAACTCTTTATTATACCATTTGTTGTTAGAGTTATTTTTCTTAGATTTAGAAGAAGAAGAAGAGGAAGTACATTGTCTATTCCTATTTGGACGTTTGAAAAACTTTCTAAGTTTTCTTACTATTAATATCAAGTCATCATCTAATTCATTATCACTATTACTATCATCATTACTAGCATGTGTTTCAGTTGTTCTGAATGCTATTGACTTACCGGATGACTTAGACGATTCAGACTTTCGTTGATTTAATTTTACCTCGTATATTTCAAGTGAACCGATTAATTCATCTATCTTAGAGATTGACTTAGTTTCTTCAATTGTCATGACCTTTGGATCCCATTCAGCAGGAAGGCTTCGCAGCACCTTTTGAACCTTTTCATTGTTCGTGAATGATTTGCCTAAAGCTTCAAGAGCATTGAAAATGTTAGTAATTCTCAAATCCATAGATGTTATAGATTCATTCGGCAACATTTTGAAAGATTCTAACTCAGTCATAAGCATGTTTATTTTTGATTCTTTTACACCGCTTGTACCTTCATGCTTTAATTCTAATGATTTCCACATGTCATGTGCACTTGTGCAATTTGATACATATCCTGCTTCAGAATTCGTAAGTCTATTTAAAAGCAATTGCATGGCTTTAGCATTCATAGACATTTTCTTTTTATCTTCAGAAGACCATTCACTTTTATATTTTTCTACTTCCTGTGTGACTCCACTAACTTGTACAATATTCATTGGAATGTACGGCCCATCTTCAACTATAGGCCATAAATCGATGTCTATAGCCATTAGGAATAGCCTCATTCTTAGTTTCTAATGAACAAAATTATTGCCATCAAAGAGAGGAGGACGTTGAGTGGACATACCTTCCAACTCACCTTTGTGAGAAACTATGGCCATTGTATGTACCTTTAATCTGAGATTAGCAGGCTACAAAGAGTAATTATTTCTTGCCCTTGTATTGTTTGTGCGGTGTTGAATCTTGCTTCTTTGAGTGGTGCAGACCTGTCTCTAATACCAATTGTTGGACCGTGCACCTGCAATAAATACCACTAGAGGGAGGTTGAATATTGGTTAGCAAAAATTACACTACAACCCTTTGTAAAAATCCCCTTTGAAAACAGAATCTGAGGCCACCTCAGATTCAGAACCTGTTTTTGAAAAATTCAAAAATAAGTGTACACAACTCCAAAAATTATGAAACTTTCCAGAATTTAAATTCAATTTATTAACAAGACTCTATCCAAAAACAGACAAAAATAAGATCGTTTGACCCTTCAAATAAATAAAAAGATTCAGATGGTCAATCTAGACAGAATTGGACAGAGTGTTGCTGATTTTGAAAAACGTGTTTCTCTTTGAACACTCAACCAGAAAGTTTGATCTTTATATCAAAACAATCCTTAGAATGTGTAGGTAATGTTTCCAAAATGTCCTGACCTTAAACAATTCTTGATAAATACATAATTTAAGTTTTCTCAAAATTGGTCAGATTGTAGTCAGATTGGAGCAATTATCTTGCAAAGACTGAAAGACTAACTTTCCCTTGCTCAAATCAAGTGATTCTTGTTGAAAATGAAAGCTAACAATCAGGAGTATAACTCCACCAAAAATCACAAATTTTGAAAGTGTTTAGCTATTTTTCCAAACTGTGAGAATTTGTGTGAAAACTGCAGTAAAAACAGGCAAAAAACAGAAATGAAGAAACAAGACAATAACACCGAGAATTTATCCTGGTTCGGCCAATATGACCTACTCCAGTCCCAAGGAATACCTTTCCTTGGATTTCATTATGAAATGAATCACCTTACAACACAAACCAAGCCTGATCCTTGGGTTATACACCAACCCTATTCAAGACTTGGATAATCACCTTCTATGCAACACTTAGTTGCAACACCTCTACCACCTATTGATATAGCCTTATAGAAATGGCTAATCAATATTACAAATGAAGCTCAAGAGGCTTGTAGCTCAACAAAAATAACAAGAACATCTTTGCTACAAAAAATGGAACAAGAACAACAACAAGAAGATGATAGCTAGACAAATCAACAGTGCTTTTCAAGTGAGCTTCAAGTGTGTTCCATCTTCTTCACCATTGCCTCTATTTATAGTGTGTTTTGCATCTTGGAGATAAGAATACACATGTATCACCATATTCATCATCAAGTCCAGGTGTCTTCTCATCATTGGTTAGCCTTGTACATTTGGCAAAATAAGACAACATAATTGGTCCACCTTGCAACTTCATTTGGCCGAAATTTCCACCATGGATAGTCTCATTTATCCTTTGCAAAATATAGATAATATGAAGAAGATAATACCTCAACTTCTTGGCATAAACATAGGACATGCGAGGCTGACTTTTATTGGATAAAAACAACTCAAATTTAGCTCCAAACCAGCCTTAGTAGCCGTCGGGTTTAAGGCTGAAATTTCCAAAAATAATCTTGATTATCCTTTATAAAATGAAGATAATAAGAAAGGATAATACCACCAAAATATCCTCAACTCCAAGCACAAGAATAGGGCATGTGAAGTCTCCATTTGACTCAAAGAATTCTGCCATGACCAGCCATGGCCGTTGGGTACACTTTTGAAATATCCTAGTTGGCAATTTTTGCCAACTAGCTCCTTTTTGAATGATCCACTTGTCACCATCCCATAAAATGAATAATATTTCACCTTCACCTGCTCATACACGTTTTTGAGCATACATATATGTGTAGCAACTCAAATTTTTGAAGAATAAATTAATAGATTATAGTTGACAAGATTATGTCAACGTGTAATACCGAAATTCCCAATATTTCTTCTTATATGTCGTGATCATTTCCACACCTTTACCACCTTGACAACCTCTAAAAAATGATGAATAATAACCTCCAACAATATATAAAATAGTGTCTTCAAGATAGAAATAGAATGTGACATCTCAAATCGTCACATATCCAGCTATAGTCATTAATACCATCAAAAGAGAGAAATGATATAAGATCACCATATAATCTTCAAAATAATAATAGCTCAACTCCAGAATGAAGATAATAATATGTTTAAGATATTCCTTGAGTGAAAATACCAAAAAAACCCTTGGGGGTAAATGACCAAAATACCCCTGGTATTTGAAAACTCCAGAAATGACCCAGATGGTCAGAAATAGTCATAACATCACCTTGATCATGACAAATAATATAAAAATACAACCTTGAAATATTTTCACCATGTGATGTTCCTATAAAACTCAAAATTCCAATTTTGTCCTTTTTGGTAAGTTGTAGAAACTTTCAAGGCACGTTAGTCACAAGACAATTATAATCACCAAAAACATGCATAAATCTTATACAAATGAAAACAACCATTTTATCACATTTCAGAAAATTATTTCTAAAAACCGTAGACATTGATCAATCAAAGTGCCTCAGCTTCAGAGATCGATGTGTCACAGTAAGGTTCAGAATTTGTTTCTGACCTACATCGATCGATCGAAGTGAGGGTTTGATGTACATCGATTGATCGATGTGTCTCAGGGTTAGAGATCGATGTCTCACCGTAAGGTCTTGAACTTTCACTGCCTTACATAGATCGATCGATGTGAGGAATCTATGTACATAGATCGATCGATGTGCATCAACCTGAGAGATCTATGTCAAATTTTCCAATTTTTTCACCTTTTAATCATATATAACACCATGTGTGATATTTTTAAGTATTCACCACTTACAATCATGACTTTGAAAATTATCCAAATATATTTCTCAACACAACCTCCCTTTCTAGTGTGTTTCACGGACCTAACAATTGGTATCAGAGTCTAACCTTGATGGTTTGACACTCAAATAGCAAGGCTTGATCCTATCAAGTATGAAAGAAACACTTTATGGTTGGGAACCTTCGGGTGGTGAGCCTTCTAGAACAAGAAGAAGAAGACAAGAGACTTTGATACCTTCCGTATCAAATATTCATACCAAAGTGCCTATGTTTGATCCAAATAATTACTCCCTATGGAAATCCAACATGGAGACTCATCTTAGGGGTTGTGGATACCGGATTTGGAAAGAAATTACTAAGGGATCAAAGGCTCCTATTGACTATGATAATCTAACCCAAGAAGAAGAGTTGTTATTTGCTATAAATCAAAAAGCTCTTGACATCTTGAATAGTTCTCTAACTCCAAATGAGAGAGTTAAGATTCAAGGTGTTCAATCCGCTCATGAAAAATGGATAAAGTTGGAAATGATCCATGAGGGTACTTCTCAAGTTAGAAAGGCAAGGAGAAGGATGTTGATGAAACAATTTTATAATTTTTCTGTCCCTAAAGGTGAAAAAATTGAAGAGACTATTCAAAGGTTCACTAAACTTGTCAATCTACTCAATCTTGTGGGAAAGAAGATTGAACAAGATCTTAATCATCGGCTTCTAAATAGCTTGAGAAGAGAACAGAATCCTAAGGCGACGACCATTGAAGAATCAAAGGATCTTGAAATTCTTACTTTAGATGAGTTGTATGGAAATCTTACGACTCATGAAATTCAACTTGAGGAACAAGAGAAAATGATCCTATTAAACAATTACCTAAGGTGTTGGTATGTGACACGGATGATTCGGATAATGAATTTGGACTTCTTGTAAGAAGGTTAAAAAGATTTGCTAGAAAGAATGGAGATGAGGCTAAACGGTTCATCAAAGGGACTATATCTAAGGACAAAGAAAAGATGAAGGACCAAGATAACAAATGCTACAAATGTGAAAAATATGGTCATTTCATGAAAGATTGTTGAGTAAAGGATCCGCACCCAAAAGATAAGAAGGTCATCTACCAAAAGAAGAAGGCTCTTCAAGCGGAGGTAGCTCAATGGGATAGTCTCCTATCCGACTCCGAAGGTGACCATGATGATGACAAAGATCTTGCACTTGTAGCCATAAGTGATGATGATCTTGAAAGGAAATATTTTTGTTTCATGGCATCGAAGATGAAATGGAGGTATATACTAGATCTTCTCATTATAAATTGCAATATGAATTTGATGATATGATTGAGAAGAATGATTTGTTAAGTCTCAAATATAAGCATGTCAAATGAGACTTTAGGGAATGCATAAATGAATATAATATCACGCTTGAAAACAACGTTGCGTTGCAAATTGAACATGATATTCTTATGACCATACATAAAGTAGTTGTTAATGAGAATTGTTGTTAAGATATGAAAGTGGCATTCATTTGAGTATAATGGAAAAGATGTTTGAGGGCAAGCATGCTTTAAACAAGATGCTAATTAGTCAAAGAACTATCATTGATAAAACTGGATTAGGCTATGATGCATCTAGTGTGAGCATGAAATCTTCAACTATGCCTTTGATTAAATTTGCCAAACCAAGTAATGCATCCACTCCCTCCTTCAAAGAATCAAAATCATCGTTGAAGAAACAAAGGCATATGCCTCATGGGAAGGCAAAAGAAACCAAGGTATCAAAACCCTTGGTTAAATCCATTGTCAAGAACTCTTCCTTAGTACCAAGGAAGAATATGCACAAACATGAATCACAGATTATGTCTACACAAATGCATCATGATCATTCTCACTCTCACAAACATATTCCTACATGTTTTTATTGCAATAAGAAAGGTCATGTAGAAAGATTTTGTAGATCCAAGAGAAATACACATCTTGTATGGGTGCCAAAGGGTCAAATGCATGTTACTAACCCTCAAGGACCCAAAACTAAAAGGGTACCAACGTCATATGTGAATTTTGTAGGCCCTAGCACTAAATGGAGATATCAAGGACAAAAGCATCCAATGGGTCATGGACAGTGGGTGTTCCAACCATATGATGGGAAACAAAAGATTTTTTCATAAGATCACTATGCAAGATGGAGGAGTTGTCCACTTCGGAGGTAGCAAAGGCCAAATCAAAGGACATGGTAAAGTGGGTAACGGTTATTTCTCTCTTAGTGATGTACTTTATGTGAATGGGCTTAAATATCATTTGATAAGTGTGAGCCAATTGTGTGATGCCAATTATGAAGTTACATTTGTGAAAACAAAATGCATTGTGAAAAAAGATAAAGTTGTTATGTTTGAGGCTTTGAGAGAAAAAAAATTTACAAACTCAGCATAAATGATTTGGTTTCACAAAATGTATCATGTTTAGTTGCTAAAAATAATTTAGCACGAATATGGCATAGACACCTCGGACATGTTTGTTTTAAAACGTTTAAATATATTTGTGAAAATGAAAAAGTTCGAAGGCTTCCCAAAATGAATTTTGAAAACCAAGAACTTTGTAGAACTTATCAAAAAGCAAAGCTTGTAAAAATAAGCTTTAGGCCTAAAACAAATATTTCCACCTCCAAACCTCTGCAAATATTACATATGGATTTGTATGGGGATATTGGTACAAAAAGCTTGGGTGGCAAACATTACACATTTGTGGTGGTATATGATTACACTAGATATACATGGATAATGTTCATTGCTAAGAAAAGTGATGCATGTCATGAGTTCATTGATTTATGTAGACAATTGGAAAATTACATGAGTGACACTATTAAGATGATTAGAAGTGATCATGGTGGAGAATTTGATGGAGACTTTCAAAGGTTTTGTATATCCAAAGGGTATGTACATAACTTTTCGGCTCCAAGAACTCCACAACAAAATGGTGTAGCCGAACGAAAGAACAGAACGCTACAAGAGATGAGTAGGGCAATGCTTAATGAGTTCGGCTTGCCCAAGTATTTTTGGGCCAAAGCGGTTAATGCCGCTTGTCATGCAATTAACCGTCATGTATTAACTGTGTCTATTTGAGACCATACCTAAATATGACTCCTTATGAACTTTGGAATAGCAGTTCCCAACATTGGGCATTTCAAAGTGTTTGGTTGTAAGTGTTTCATACTTAACACTAAAGACACTTTGAACAAGCTTGATTTCAAAGCGGATGAGGGCATATTAATAGGTTATGTCTCAAATAGTAAAGCATTTCGTGTATTCAACAAGAGAAGCCAAAAGGTGAAAGAATTCATTCATGTTAAGTTTAGTGAATCACTTAGTGATGAAACTAAACTCAATGAGGAAAATGAAGAGGATGAAGGTGATACTTTTCAAGAAGAAAGTCTTGATATTGTTCCAAGGGTTGTTCATCAAGAAGAAATTGTTGATGAACCACCTAAAGGAAAATTCTTCATTGATTTAAAAATTGATCCCATTGATGGTACTCAACCACCTAGTGTCAAAGAACAAAGTGAAATAAGTAGAGACATTTCACAAGTTCCTTTTGATTATACACAAGATGTTGACAATGCATCTGATTTTCTGGAAAATGATTCACATATTGACAATGATAATATGTCTCTTCTGGAAAGTGATCATGAGGAAGTTGGAGGGGATGTATCCAACCTTCCTAGGTTTTAAGCACAAAAGTTCTCATCCCCATAAGTTAATCATGGGTGACATAAATCGTGGCATCACTACTAGAAGGCAATATAGAGAAAATGCATTTGTGTCACTTTTAGAACCTAAAAATGTTAAAGAAGCACTTCTTGATGAGGATTGGATTGTAGCTATGCAAGAAGAGCTTAATCAATTTGAGAGAAGTGATGTTTGGGAGTTGGTTCCCAAACCACATGATCATCCTACATTGGCATAAAATAGATATTTCGTAACAAGATAGATGATCAGGGTAATGTAATAAGAAATAAGGCTAGAATAGTTGCTCAAGGATACCGTCAAGAAGAAGGTATTGATTTTGATGAAACATTTGCACCCGTAGCATGGCTTGAAACTATTAGAATGTTGTTAGCTTATGCTTGTTACAAGGATTTTAAGCTTTATCAAATGGATGTTAAATCCGCTTTCTTAAGTGGCATTATCCAAGAAGAGGTATATGTGGTTCAACCTCCCGGATTTGAATGTCATGATTCTCTACATCATGTTTATAAACTCAAAAGCACTTCATGGCCTTAAACAATCTCGTAGAGCTTGATATGATAGGTTGAGTACATTTCTTCTTAATAATAGTTTTTCAAGAGGTAAAGTGGATACAACTTTGTTTATTAAAGAACAAGGTAAACATCATCTACTTGTTCAAGTATATGCAGATGACATTATTTTTGGTGCTACCAACAATCTTCCTTGTGAGCAATTTGCTAGCTTGATGCAAGGTGAATTTGAAATGAGTATGATGGAAGAACTCACTTATTTCCTTTGACTACAAATCAAGCAAACTCAAGATGATGTGTACATTTCTCAAATCAAGTATACAAAAGACTTGCTCAAAAAGTACAACTTCGGTAAGGGTAGAAATGTAAACGCTCCTATGAGCACTAGTTGAAGCTTGACAAAGATGAAAAGGGAAAGCAAATTGAGGTAACCTTGTATCGAGGTATGATTGGTAGTGTACTTTATTTGACCGCTGGTCGACCGGACATGTTGCATGTTATATGTTTATGTACTAGATTTCAAAGTGATCCTAGAGAAATGCATCTTATTGCGGTGAAACGTATATTTCGTTATCTTAGAGGAACTTTGAAGTTTGACTTATTTTATCCTAAGAATGCATGCTTTGATCTTAGAGGATATAGTGACTCTGATTATACTGGAAGTTTTGTTGATAGGAAGAGCACATCCGGAACATGTCAATTTCTTGGAGATTGTATTGTTTCATGGTTTTCGAAGAAACAAAATAGTGTTGCTCTTTCTACGGCGGAATCCGAATATGTTTCGGCCGCCTCATGCTGTGCATAAGTATTATGGATGTCACACACACTAAATGATTACAATATGTATTTCTCAAAAGTTCCTATATTGTGTGATAATACCTTGGCTATTAATATTGCACAAAACCTTGTTCACCATAGTTGAACCAAACATATTGAAGTGAGACATCACTTTATTAGGGATTGTGTGCAAAAAGGGTTGGTTTGCATTGAATTTGTTCCTACTAGTGATCAACACGCAGATATATTCACAAAACCCTTATCTAGCAAAATATTTGAATCCATTAGAAGTCCATTGGGATTGCTTAACATAGATTGGAGTTACATAGTATGAAAATACGCATTCCTTCTTGAATTCAAGTGCTTTGTGTTGCTTTGAACTTCTGTTTAAAGGCATATCAAGCGCTTCATCACATTAATGATTACTGTAGTTAAGCACTTATAATAAATAAAATAAAGTAAAAAGAGTGGGAAAATGAATAGGCTAGGCACATTTTTTAAAAGTTCCATTATGACTTGATTTTCTCTCTCCCATTTTACTTCAAAGGTTCCCCCAAAATTGTTCCATCATTACTTCATTTTATCTCTCCCATTTCACTTCAACGGTTCCCCAAAAATCCTTCAAATCGATCTCATCTTCTCCATCATTTTCCTCATCCTTTCTTCTCTCCAAAATTCCTAAATTTTCTCACTTCTCCAACATGGAAACTCAAGGAGAAAGCAGAAAAACAAAAAGAAAAAGATCTAAACGATCTACTAGAGGAAGGAAGACATCCGTGGTCTTCAATGAGGCAGGACAGTTGGCTCTGATTCGCAAGGAACTGAAAAAGAAGAATTTTCACTGGTTGGCAAAGAAAACTAATGATCTGAATAAAAAGCTACTAGGTATGGGAGTTTCCGACTCACCCAACAAATATATGAAGAATGGGACAAAATTCAAAAGGCCACTGTTCCACTAAAACTAGTCAAGCTCTCAGCCTTCAAAGATCATCCTAAAGTTGGAAACATCTAAAATCTGCTACAAGAGTAGGGACTTGACAAACTATGGAAAACCACTGGAATGGAATCCTTCTCTATGAGGTATACTAGAATGTTTTATGCAAATTTATAGGTCAAGCATAGTACTGATGATGAACCTTTTTATTTAAACTCTGTGATTGAGGGAGTACCTATAAAATTGTCATTACACACATTCTGTGACGTGTTGCAAGTTAAAAATGAAGGATTAGGCAAATTTGATGTATACGGTTGGGATCCTGACGTTTATGGGGTTACAGAAGATTATGTTAAAATAGAGTTAGGGTATCTTCCCTCAAAGAAATTGCCTCAAATGCCATTAGTAAATAGAATATTACTTGGAATCATTACCTCCTACATCAATGGAAAAGCAACCAGGAGTCCAAGTAACTTGGACGTCTATGTCACTTACTGTATCCTGAAGAGGAGACGTGAACTTTGGTTGGATTTTTCTATCTTTGGTCTATGGTGTTTTGATAAAGAAAACCAAAGCATTACCTTTTGCCAATTGTGTCAATGTTCTTCTTATGCATTGTGGAATTAATATAGACACTGCTTATATGGAAGAACTTAGTGTGAGAGTTAATTACACCTGGTATCCATACTTTGCCACCAAGTTTTAAGTAGCATCCATTCTTTTATGAAACTCACTTACCAGCCATACTTATAGGTGAAATTAACACATAGCATCCGGCAACCGGGAATTGACCTGCTGCAGGCGGTTTTTATCAAAATTCCATTCATTTTTCACTTTTTCCCCACTTGGCACCCAAATTTTCCCAATCATAGTTAATTCCACTTTCCCTCCATTAATTCCAACCAATTCTTCTATCCAAAAACTTTATACCTCTGCCATCAACAAGTGGATGTTCCTTTGCTATTTGTCTGTAGTACGTAATATAACAGCTAAGTTGTCTTTGCTTCTCGTCCTTTTACATTCTAATATTTGATATTTAATTTAAAGAATCTGTCTTTTTATGTTTTAACTAGACTTGTTTCACTTGATTGTCTTTTGCCACTGAAAATTTATCGGGTCGTTGTTTTTGAATTTTATAAGGAGAAGCTTTCAGAATAAAATTGATGTAAACGAGATGTATCAATTGCAATGTAGTTAAAGTAATATCAGATAATCAAGTGAAACATTTTTTTTTAAAAATATGGTTTACCGCATGTAAATTTCTCAGCTTAATTACACTTTCTTTTGCACAGAATTTTCTACATGGATTATTCTTTTGTATTCTGGTCCTTTAGCCCTTCAGCACCCAAGGAGCTGTCCTTGTTCATGGATCTTGATCAGATTCTTTCTACAGGTAGGAAAAAGAATTGAATCAGTGGTAATCCCGCTGGAGCTATTACAGCAGCTTAAATCCTCAGATTTTACTGATCAAGAAGAATATGACAAATGGCAAAAGAGAAACCTAAATGTTCTTGAGGCAGGGCTGCTTCTACATCCTCGTATGCCACTGGAGAAGCCGAATGCTGCTGGGCAACGCTTGAGACAAATTATTCAGGTGGCCTTAGATAGGCCTATTGAAACAGGGAGGAACAATGAAACAATGCAAGTATTGCGCACTGCTGTAGTGAATCTAGTTAGCAGATCATCTGATGGATGTCTGGATACGTGTCATTGGGCTGATGGCATCCCACTAAATATAAGACTTTACAAAATGCTTCTGGAAGCTTGCTTTGATGTTAATGAGGAAACGTCTATTATAGAGGAAGTTGATGAGCTCATGGAGCTCATAAAGAAAACCTGGGGAATTCTAGGGTTAAACGATGCGCTCCACAATCTCTGTTTCACATGGGTACTGTTCAACCGCTTTGTTGCAACCAGACAAGTTGACAATGATCTACTCTATGCTGCTGGCAATCAGATTGTTGAAGTAGCCAAAGATGCAAAAACGACTAAAGATCCCGCATATGCCAACATTTTGAATTCTACTTTAACTTCAATACTTGGTTGGGCTGAGAAAAGGCTTCTTGCTTACCATGATACATTTGATAGTGGAAACATTGATTCTATGCATATTATTGTTTCCCTTGGAGTAACCGCTGCTAAAGTCTTAGTTGAAGATATATCCAATGAGTATCGTCGTAGAAGAAAAAGCGAAGTTGATGTTGCTCGCAGTAGGATCGATACTTATATCAGATCGTCACTCCGCAATGCTTTTGCTCAGGCAATCCATTTTCTCTGTTCTGATAAGAGTTTATGTCTTCATCGAAGAAATTTGTTTGCGGTTGCTTATTATGGAAATTGGAAAAAAGTTAACTTGCTTGTCCATTTGCCGGTGGCAGAGGCATAAAGTTTTTGGATGGAGGAATTGGTTGGAATTAATGGAGGAAAAGTGGAATTAACCATGGTTTGGAAAATTTGGGCGCCAAGTGGGGAAAAAGTGAAAAATAAATGGAATTTTGATAAAAACCACCTGCAGCAGGTCAATTCTCGGTTGCCGGATGTCAGGTGTTAATTTCACCTATAAGTATGGCTGGTAAGTGAGTTTCATAAAAGAATGGATGCTACTTAAAACTTGGTGGCAAAGCATGGATACCAGGTGCAATTAACTCTAAAAGATTACTGTAATAGTTTAAACATATCTCAAGTGAAAGGTGCTCGGAAAGGCAAGCAAAAAGATGGGAGTTCGAATAATGAGGGTGTTATGAGTTCTGCTGAAGGGATAAGGTCCAAAGATGGTATCTTGGATGAATTGAAAGGTAAAGTTGCTACTCTGGAAAATGAAGTACAGGAACTGAAGTCTACATCTGCAAATCTGGTGCAGATTCAACGCTTAAACAATGCTCGTTTCACCTATCTCAAATCCCAGCTTCTTCATTCAGGTCTTGCTACAAACTTTAACGATGAACCTAAATCAATCTAGCCTTCTCTTTGCTATTACCTGTCTTTGCTTCCCTTTTTTTTGATGATTTAGGGGGAGAAGTATTGTAGATTGCAGTGCAGGTGATCGTTATTGTTGCTGATGTTTGCTGTGTAGATTGCAGTGCAGGTGATGGTATTTGGATTGCAGGTGATGGTGCTAGTTTTTCTTTGTTTTTGGTTATATGTGCAGGTTAGGATATTATGCAGGTCTTAGTGTCGTTTGTTGAGTCTTCAGTATGTGTTATTTTGTCGTTCTGGTCTTATGCTGGCCACAAGTGTGAGACTTACTTCAGTATGTGTTATTTTGTCGTCCTGGTCTTATGATTGGCCACAAGTGTTGGACTTAATACTATGATGGTATTGTTAGAAATTGGCCTTGCACAACTTTTTGAACTTTTGGCTTAAAAAGATTGAATGAGATCAGTGCTCTATTTCATGTTTTAGTAAGTGCCTGTTCTTGAACATATGAAATGAAATGAGTCTTAAATACATTGAGTGAGGGGGAGTATAAGATGCATTTAGTAAGGGGGAGCTAAGTGTGAAATCATCAAAAAGAGGGAGATTGTTATGAATGATTGGTTTTGTGATTTGCACAAGTATAGTATGTTAAAAGGTTCAAAGATTCGATTAAAAGTGTTGTTCAGACTTCAAGCGCTTAATCTAGTGTTTCATCTCTAACAAGATGAAACACAAAGGTTGGCTATAGTATGAGGCGTCCCATCAAGCGCTTCATCTAATAAAATCTCAGAACAGAGAGTTCTGACAAAATCATGGAAAACTATATCAAGCGCTTTATCTTCTGACCTCTATGAACAGAAAGGTTGGCTAAAACATAAGGCGCTTCATCAAGCGCTTCATCTAACGAAACGTCTGAACAAAATATTTTGGCAAAATCATAAAGCGATATATAAAGCACTTTGTCTTTTGAACTCCATAAATAGAAAGTTTTGGATAAATCATGAAGCGCTACATAAAGCGTTTAATCTTTCTAAACAAAGTACGTATTATGTAAGCATTGAAATTATTTTTTTACGTCTGTATAAATATTAAGGATGAAGCACCTCAGGTTTCTCTGTTGTTGAAGGCAAAGCCACATCAAGCGCTTCATATAAAGCACTTAATGTATAACGAAATTTCAGCACACTCTTCTCTCTCTTGCTTTTTAGTTGACCAATGTGATTTTTATTTTCTCCATGTTAACATGACAGCTGCAGACTATTTCAAAAAGCAAATCCAAGGTAGTTGGGAAAATCTTTCTATTTTGAGCTTAAAATGACAAAGCTTCCTCAAGAAGCTTTGACTTCTTCCAAGAAGTGTCTTTCAAGGTATTGAAGTACCAACAAGTAGGATAAAAACTTTTTCTCTCCTTCTCTCTCCACTCCAACGGCTATGAGGTGTTCTATAAGGTTTGGAAGACTTCATTTTTTAGAAGACAACTTTCTATTCCAAAAGCTCTCAAGTCTTCATTGTTATTTTGCTCTCAAAATCATTGCATAGATTACTTTATTGTTGAGAGTGGTACTGTAAAGAAGAAGAAATATTCTTCTAAGTGACGATTGTGAGGAGTAAAAATGTAGATTGTTGGTCAATAAGCAAGGAGTCTTCTTGTTGGGCGAAACTCAAGCTTCCAAGAGCTAGTTGATGGTGTTGATGCTACATCATTATCCATAGAAGATCTCTTTGGTGCAAAGAAGATCTTAAGGAGGCTAGGCTTCAAAAAGTTGAGTATTTATTGTTCTTGAGCTAAGTTTGTTAAATCTAGCTTGTTCTTGTATATTTCTTTAATTGGTGTTCCCCCCCCCCCCCAAAAAAAGAAATAACAATCTCCCATTCAAAAATCCCTCTTGTCCAAAGCAAGAAGGTAGAGGAGTAGAGTCTTTGACTTGAACCTCTATAAATTTGGTGTTTGTCCATTTCCTCAAGTTATTTTCTTCAAAGAACACATCAAATATTGGTCAAATCACTTCCATTGCAAAAAGATTCGAAAAAGGACAATACTTGGATAAACACACTATTCAACCCCTCTTCTAGTGTGTTTCACGGACCTAAAAATACTCCTTCTTCCAGCAGCACATCTATTTTTTTATATAAAGATGATATATTATTGAAATGCCTCACTTTTGGCGGAGGAAAACCATATTACAAGAATTCAGCGTACGAAAAAAGATAATGTAATGAGCTAATGATTTTCAACCTCCAATCATATACGATATGTCGCATTAAAACCTTGCCAAGTAAAACCACCCTTATGGATAAAACCTTGGCGAAGGAAAAAGCGTGCATATTTATATGATTGGATTGTTGAAATATTACAATATGCATATGTAAGATACAATCGCTGTTTGAAGAAGAAAATCCGGCAGCTCCAGTGGACAACAAACGGATGATAAAGGCAGTCCAGAAAAGCCATTGAACCTCGCATAGTAAAGAAAGAAAATCATAGGCAGTTGAACGGACAGTACAAGCAATGAGCGTAAAGAATTGCAGAAAGCAGCACGTACCCATGTCGCCTTGATTCAGAAGGAACCAAGGCGACCTCCGTGTTAGTAGCCATCTCCATTTCAGATGATTATGCAGCAGATGGGGGAACTCCATCCAAAATGCAACATGAAGATCATGGAGTCCATGCCCCCGAAATAACAAGTACCATGTGAAGATAGAAAAACACAAGTATAAGAGATGCATGAAGGAGTCGCTTATATAACAGTGTTGAAAAGAAACACTCACCCATGTTGCTTGCGTCTGGTGAAGGCACAGGCAACGCAAGTCATCAATCGCCAACACCATGTGAGACAGGAAACTAGCGACGAAGGTCAGGTACTTGAACATCCATAATAATTGCGCCTCGAACCTCATTGGGCAAGCTAGTAAGCGTAGCGTAGAGACAGACACCAGCAGAGCTATACCCGCGGCGAGTTAATGTATGAGCCGCTGTGTTGGACTCCCTCGGGCCGTATTGTAATGTCGATTGATTAAGCGATAGTAAGGCTTTTACCCGGGTGATCTCCGCCGCTAAGGTACCCGTGTAACGCTGGGATTGTGATAACAATGAGAGAATGGGTAAACAGTCTGTTTCAATGATAAGAGAGTCATACTGCTGTATGTAATAAATTAGAGCATATGTCAAAGTCATGAGTCCTGCTCTCAAAGGGATAACTGAGGGCAATGCAAAGCGGATGGCTGAAATGAATTGTCCCTGATGATTGCGCAAAACTGCACCACCTGCCGCCCCAATTCTTCCAATGGAGGCATCTACATTTAGCTTCATTTTCCCTGTGGGAGGCAGCTCCCGTTTGACCAACCTCCAGCGCTTTGATCTTAAAATCGGCGAATACAGTAGAGTCACCAAATCAGGTATGGTCTGAGCAAATTTTTTGCCATTTATGGCAAAGCACCATAAATATATCGAGGCATGTATGTTGCGTAATAAGCGGCTGCCTTCGAATCGTTCTTCGCCAAACCTGATAGCTGCATATTCCTTCCAGGTTTCTCATGTAACAATTGAAGGGACAATGACTTTTAAATGGCCTGCCATAGAAGTTATGGAGGAAGACATCCACCAACGTTTTAAATATACTCTAATTGAGTCAAAGCACGGTAATGGGCCCGAGAATATACTGGATATCTCATTCCATATGGAGAGGATTTTGTAGCAGGTCATAATGATATGATCTTGGGTATCAGAGCTTTGCCGACAGAATGCGCATTGTGATGGAAACACTGCTTTCCATGCCCTCATATTGTCTACTATTGGTAGTGAATGTGTCCAAAGTCGCCATAAGAATATCCAAAGCTGTGGGTGAGAGTTGGGCCACCATACATAACGACCTTCTAGAAAACGCACCTCTGTCGCCGTTATGTGTTTATATGCTGATTTTATGGAAAATTGTCTGTTGATATCCGACAACCAATGAATGATCCCCTGCATTTGATCGACATTGAGCTCCATGAAATCATTGATGCGACACAGCCTTTTCCACACAGGTGAATCATATATGTGTGAGTATATAGAATGGCGCCGTTCATACTATGCTCTACTGAATTCCGCCCAAAGTGTCTCAGAATGATAGTATTTCCACCATAGCTGACAATCATAAGTCTGTTGTACTGCCTGTAAACTCCTTATGCCCAATCCTCCTGCTTCCGTGGGAGGACAAAGAGAATGCCAAGCGTGCCAATGGTGTCTATCTTTCCAGAGGAAGTTAGCCATTTTCCGATTCAGAATATTAATGACAGATTTGGGTAAGCGGGAATTGGCCATTATGCCAATAGGCATAGAATTGAGGACATGCTTGATAAGTACCACCCGTCTCCATAGAAAGCAACTGGAAGACCATGATGTTAATTTGGCATCAAAATGGTTAAGCAACAAAACACAATACCTGGTACGATTAATGCCTTTACAGAGAAAATAACCCAAATATTTGATCGGTAGGGTTGCCAATCGCATACCCAAAGCGTGCGACACCATCGTCCCTGAAACTCCCAAACCAACCACAACTTGGCTTTGTGATAGTTAACTAATTGACCAGACAAATTTTGATAAGATGTAAGAAAATCCTAAAATTTCTCTAGGTTCCTCCGCGATCCGTTTAAAAATATTAAAAGGTCGTCTGCATATCCTACATGTGAAACCCTCGGTACTCGGTCAGCGTTGAATCCTTTTAAGGTTCCATCAGCCATCAAGGCATTCAATCATCTTGAGAATCCTTCCAAAGCAATAATAAACAAAAGAGGAGATAGAGGGTCTCCTTGCTTGACGCCACGGACGAAAAGAAACCTACCTGCTTACCATTTATAAGAATGGAACAGCGCATAGCAGCAAAATTATTTAGTAAGAGCCTAACCAGGCGAGAATGAAAATCGAGCTTCTGCAGTAAGCGATTCAGATAGACCCAGCTGACTCAGTCAAACGCCTTTGTCATGTCTAATTTAACCATCACATGTCCACCCCTTGATCGACGATCAAGCACATGAACCATTTCTTGTGCCAATATAACCTGCCCTGTGATCCCCCTTCCTGGCATGAAGCCTGCATGCTCCGATGAAATTAGTTTGGGTAGCAAACCAGTCAGTCTAGTTGCAATCAACCGCGTGACTACTTTGGACCAGCGGCACATCTATATTTATATATATATATGTGTGTGTGTGTGTGTGTATGTGTGTCATCAGCTTAGTTATATACCAGAATTATATCTTAAGTATAAGATTATATAATTTATTTTCTCATTAAAAGTATCCGGTATAACACAAGCAGTCTCACACTAACCCAACCCTTCGTTCTGGTGAAGGTCCTTCTGATTCGAGTGTGGGAAAGGTGAGTGAAAGTAAACATACTTCGGATATTTTGATGTTGAGAAAGTGGTAGAGATAAACACAACTTGGCTTTTGACTGTGATGGTGGAAGATGATTCCCCTGTTGTGCAAGATACAGTTGATGGGATTGAAACACGGGAGATTAGTGCAACCGAAGAGGAAGATAAAGTGGCTTGGTTGAAAGAACAGCCATCATCATCATCATCATCCAGACCCAGTATATCCCAACGATAGCAAAAGCTATCGTTAGGGTCTGGGGAGGGTAGGTGGTAGACAGACAATACCTCTATCTCAAGGGGTAGAGAGTCTGCTTTCAGTGAGACCCCTGACTCTATATCTACCTGCATAAATGACATAATAATAGAGATATAATGTACCAATGTGTTAGTGAGGAAATTCAAAAAATACAAAAGAAGGGACTTTCGATATTAAATTACACATCACGTGTATATGTACATGTAATGTAAAACAACAGTATAACATACACAACCAAGTGGAAAGCCAACCTAAAACGTAGATAGTGTCTACGTTCATCTATGTCCCTAAATATACTCTAAAGTATCCCTATATATGACCTATACCTCGTTAACCTTAATCTTATCTCTCCATGAACTCCTATCCTGGAACATGTCCTCAGAGATGTGCAAATCTAGTAGGTCATGCCTAATCTGCTCATCCCAAGCCAGTTTGGGCCTGCCTTTACTCCTGTTCCCCTCTACAATGAGGCTTTCAATTGCTCTGACCGATGCCGTTGTCTGTCTCCGCTTGACATGCCCAAACCATCTCATTCTTCCCTCCCTTATCTTATCTGCTATACTAGCCACGCCTAACCTTTCTCGAAACACCTCGTTTTTGATCCGGTCTAGCCTTGTATGCCAACACATCCACCTCAACATCTTCATCTCTGCCACTTCTATCTTCTGTAATTGTGATCTCTTAATGGCCCAGCAGTCTATCCCATATAGCATTTCCGCTCGCACGGCCACCCTATAAAATTTTCTCTTTAATTTAGTTGGGAAATTTTTGTCACATAGCACCCCTGAGGCCGCCCTCCATCTACACCAGCCTGCTTGAACTCGATGCGCTACATCATTATCTATGTCGCCATTCTGCTGCACAAATGATCCTATGTACTTAAACTTACTTACCTGTGGTACCACTTGACCATCGATGGTGAGGTGGCTATCCTCACTGTCTGCTATGCCACTGAAGTCGCAGTGCAGATACTCGGTCTTAGAACGGCTAAACTTTAAGCATTTTCTCTCTAAAACCCCTCTCCACCGCTTTAGTCTCATACTCAAGGTATGTCTACTTTCTGTGACTAATACAATATCGTCAGCAAAAAAGCATACACCACGGAACTGCCTCCTGTATCGGCTTTGACAACTCGTCAAGGACAACTGCAAAAAGAAATGGGCTCAACGCAGACCCTTGATGTAGACCGACCTCCACCGGAAAAAAGCCTGTATTCCTCACAGGCGTACAAACAGTTGTTTTTGTCCTAGCATACATATCTTTAATTATGTCTATATACTTCATAGGGATCCCTCTTGCATCCAGACTATCCCATATCAGGCTATATGTCACACTATCATACGCTTTTTCAAGATCGATGAAAACCATATGTAAATCGCGCTTCTTCTCCCTATACTTCTCCATTAATCTCCTGAGAATGTGTATTGCTTCCGTAGTTGACCTTCCTGGCATAAAACCAAATTGGTTCACCGTAACCTGAGTTTCTCTCCTAATTCGAGTGTCAACTACTCTCTCCCATAACTTCATGGTATGGCTTAGCAACTTAATCCCTCTATAGTTTCCACAACACTGTACGTCTCCTTTGTTCTTATATGGGGGGACCACGACACTGTACGTCTCCTTTGTTCTAACAGTCGGAGTTATTATGTTGTCATTGTTGGTTTGTGATGCTTTCTCATTCTTCGTTGTCAGCACTACTACCGTTGAAAAGATTGTGAAAGTATGTTTGTCATTTCAACTTGATATCTTGTGCTCTGACTAACACATGTCCATCTTCTCTTTTTATAAACTTTTCACCTCCTAGGTCCTGCCTCTTTCGATCCCTAGCTTTGGCAATCTTGAACATAGCCTGTTCTCTTTCTTCTGTTTCTAGTCTCTCATACATCCTTTTATAAGCTGCAGTCTTTGCCTCTGTCACTGTCTTATTCGCCTCCTTCCTGGCGATTTTGTAATTCTCCTTCAATCGCACTTTTTCTTCCCAATTTGTGCAGCTTAACTACTCTCGAAAAATCTTTTGTTTGTCTTTTATTTTTTGTTGCACATCCTCGTTCCACCACCACGTCTCTTTATGTACGGACTTCTTTCTTGTTGTTACCCCGAGCGTTTCTCTCGCCGCTTGAGTAATAGTAGTCAACATAGCTTCCCACATCTGATTTGTGTCATCACCCAGACGATCTAGTTTCACAGAGATGACTTTGTCTCTGAATATATTAATTTTTTCGTCCTTCAAACTTCCCCATTGAATTTTGGGTGGGAATTTTCCAGCCCCCTTACTCAGCTATTGGCTTAATGCTATAACTACCACTAATAAACGGTGTTGCATCACCACTGTCTTTCCTGGTATAACCTTGCAATCCCTCCACAACCGTCGGTCTTCACGCCTCATCAGAAAATAGTCGATCTGCGTGTGATGTCCCCCGCTGTTAAATACGATCAAATGTGATTCTTTTTTCTTAAAAAACAAGTTTATAATGCCTAGGTCATGGGCTACTTCTAGGTCTAGCAGATCTTTACCCTGTTCGTTTCTATCTCCATAACCAAACCCACCATGTACCATATGAAAACCATCGCTATTCTTTCCAGTATGTCCATTAAAATCACCTCCGATACAGATTTGTTCCTCTCTGGGTATTGCCTTTAACACTACATCTAAGTAATCCCAAAACCTTTTCTTCTCCTGGTCTCCTAGTTCCACTTGGGGTGCGTAGGCGCAAATCACTGCCACAACCTCTTTATTTAGTACTAACTTCAGCACCATAATTCTATCATTATATCTAATCACATCAACACGTTCGTGTGTAATTCTATCTTTATTAGGAATCCTACCCCATTCTTGGTCCCATCTGACCCTGAATACAACAACTTATATCCATTACACTCTTTACCTTTATTCCCTTTCCATCTAGTTTCTTGGAGGCATGCTATATCTATCTTACGTCTCTTAAGTGTATCTATAACCTCAAACAATTTAGCACTTAATGTTCCTACATTCCAAGAGGCTACCCGTAGACTATCTTCATTTTTCTTCCCCTTACCTACACCCCTTTTCCTTAGACATGGTCTTATGGAAAAATCATGACGTCTATCAATTATTGCAACTAAAACTAAAAATCCAAGGTATGCTATAGATGCCGAAAGTTTGAAACTAAATGTAAACAATCAAAAGTATTTCAATGATAATAAAACAAAAATGAAATTATATCACCTGGTTGGGCTGTGGCACACCAAGATCCAATAAAGCAGATCTGGATTTCTGGGTCCAGTTCCTCCGAGCAAAGAATTGAAATTATCAACCAAATAACCCAGAGAAATGAAAAACACAATTTTGAGCCGTTCCACAACTTTGGAAGAGGTAGAGTTTTTGAAATTTACTCAGAGATAGGTTCGGATGCCAGTGAATCCCAACCTTTGCAAATGGGACTTCAAAAAGATATTGAAATATGCTTTACAACCCTCAGACCAGAAGTACAGTTGGCAGAAGCGTGGGAGCAGAGCCGAACCCAGCAGGGATGGCTTTCCTCCTAATGGGAAAAGCGACCGTTTTGCACCGATTAGTACAAAGAAATAGCCCAAATAAGTATAATTCTCCACGCGCTATAGATCTGTAGACAAATTAAGGTGAAAAGTACAAACTTAAGAGTAGAGAAAAACACATAACCAAGTAAAAGATTACGACGACTTGTCATATAATCAATGTTACGACCTGTATTTTCGGGTAAGTAAAAAAAGAAATAAAATAATAGAAAATGATATTTAAGTTCAATACCGATAAAATTACGGTAGAATGAAAACTAGAATAGAATCTTAATAAGACATCAATAGTATATAACAGCGTCACATCATTAGGTTGCACCCCAATTGTATCATCGTTCGATAATATAAAATGAACTAAGATAGAGTGTCGGAGTTATAAATGCTCAGAAACATAATCAAACGATAAATTAAATAACTATCGATATAGGGCGAAACAAGGTAAAGAACATTTTTGAATGTACGATAAAACTTAAATAACACTAGTTGTTAACAACTTAAGTTTTAGGCTAAATTAAATCGAATGAAAATACATGAAACAATAAATTTCACTACTTAAACAAAAAGAAAAATACAACAAGACATAAGAAATATCTTGGAAAAGAAGCTGGTGGCTGCAGCGATCACAGCCAGCCTGGTGAAGCTGGCGGCTGCGGCGATCACAGTCAGCCGCAAGTGATTCGGCGGTTATCTTCCTCTATACACATTCTTGTCTACTGTATCTCCTTCATCCGGTCTCGCTGGCATTTGCGACATCGAGGCACCGCAATCTGTAACCGCTAGGAAGCTCTCCTTCGCTGAGATCCTTGCGTTGAAGACCATGCAGCCATCGGCTTCTTTGCGACCAATTTCGAGATTCAAAGGAATGCCTTCCATCATATTCACAGCCGCCGTGGCATCTACTTTTCTGACCACTACCGTTTTACATTGGTTGGATCCTTCTGAAATGGACGTCCAACGATGAAACAATTGCAAACCTGCTTTGAAAGGATTGGTTTTAAACACACCACACATTTAGGATGGCTAGATGATCAACATATTCTGATCACATTTGACAATCAAGAAGATTATCAGCGATGCTTTATGCGTGGTCATGGACGCTTAATGGTTTCTATATGCGTGTCACTAAGTGGACACCATCTTTTGATCTGAAGTATGATATGCCCATTGTTCCGGTTTGGATTTCGCTTGGCGGTTTGCCGATTTTCCTTCATAATAAGACTGCATTATGGGATATTGCTCGCATGATTGGTGAACCTCTGTGTATGGATTCAGCGACCTCACAAGGTATATGTCTTTCTGTAGTTCGACTATGTTTGGAAATTGATTTATTAAAGCCGTTGTCCGGCTGATTGTATATACTTCTGGCGAACATGATTTTTATCCAAGTGTTGAGTATGAAGATGTGCGCTTTTTTTTGTGCTGATTGTAGCGTATTGGGACATGATCTTAAAACATGCCCAAAAGTTGATGGACATGTTCCACCAATCGAGAAAGCTCCTCCTCCAACCCACCGTCCTCCTAAACCGAAAAAAAGATGGACTCCAAAGAAAGATGGGCTGGGTGACTTACCTGCTTTTATGCATCACATCCAGCATGATATTCCTAATGTGGCTGCCGCTTTGGATCATGATGCTGACAATATATCTATTTCGCCTGAGCTTCAGCCCCACTCTACGATTCCTCTTCAACATCATTTGGCCGATGGTTTAGATAATTTGCCAATCTCTGCTGCACAGGATCTTTCAATACATGGTCAATCGTATGATATTCCAGACCCTCCAATGAATGGACCATTGGTAGTTATGAGTCCAGACAATGGGTTAGGCAGCACTCTTTCTTGGAAATTTTGGAAAGTTGGTGGCACACCTTTGACAAATTTGGTGCAGCCATATGAATAGTTAAAATGCACATGTTTTATTCACTTCTCTTGCCTATAAATTGGCAAGTAATCCTTCAAAGGAAGACACACCAAAATCAAAGGAAGAAGCAATTTGAGAGCTTCTTGAGGGAGAAGTGAGTGAAAGAAAATAGAGAGAGGAAAAAAGAGTTGTGAGATTATACCAATCCGGTATAAGAAAATATTGAGTGTTTCATTCTCTTGTATTTCTCAAGTTTAAGTCTAAACTTGAGTTGTCTCTTGTATTCCCATTATTTCAAATAGTGGAAGTTGTTCTCACTGCCCGTGGTTTTTTCCCTCCATAGAGAGAGGGTTTCCACGCAAATGTTTAACGATGCAGAAAAAATGTCTATTGCAGAAAATGTTACAGAGGTAACATTTGTTCCTTCATTGAACAATGACACAACTGGAGAAAATATAGAAGAAACTGAAACAGGTAATGATTCTAGTGGTGTTGAGCAAGGGGAGCAAACCCCTGATTCTCTTGAATCGGAAGATATGGATCCTCAACCGAGAAGGTCTGTCAGAGAACGTGCACCTTCTACCAGGTATCCTAGTTCTCAATATATTCTTATAACAGATGATGGAGAACTAGAGAATTTTCAAGAAGTACAATCTCATAGAAATAAAGATTGTTGGACAAAATCCATGCAAGAAGAGATGGACTCACTGAAAAAGAATATCACTTATGATCTAGTTCAACTTCCAAAAGGAAAGAAAGCTCTGAAAAACAAATGGGTCTTCAAGTTAAAGAAAGATGTCAATAAGCTGCTAAAGTACAAATCTTGATTGGTGGTGAAAGGTTTTGGCCAAAAGAAAGTTATCGACTTTGATGAAATCTTCTCACCAGTTGTTAAAATGAGTTCTATTCGACTTGTACTTGGTTTGGCAGCTAGTTTGAATTTAGAGCTAGAACAACTAGATGTAAAAACAGCCTTTTTGCATGGAGATCTGGATGAGGAAATCTACATGGAACAACCTGAAGGCTTCATAGTTAAAGGCAAAGAAGACATGGTCTGCAAGGTAAAAAAGAGTTTGTACGGATTGAAGCAAGCGCCGCGACAATGGTACAAGAAGTTTGACTCATTCATGCTGAGTCAGAAATTCAAGAGAACAGTTGCTGATCCTTGTGTATATATTCAAAGATACCCTGATGGTAAATTTATCATTCTTCTCATGTATGTTGATGATATGCTGATTGTTGGAGAAGATGGAAACATGATCCAAATCTTAAAAAAGAGATTATCAGAAACATTTGACATGAAAGATTTGGGTGTTGCAAAACGTATCCTGGGAATGGATATCATACGAGATCGAACAACAAGAAAACTTTGGTTATCACAGGAGGGATATATTGAACAAGTGCTTCAACGGTTCAATATGAACAAACCAAAGCCAGTTACAACTCCACTTGCTGATCATTTCAAGATAAGCAAGAGAGATTGTCCTTTAACGGAGAAGGAAGAAAAAGAAATGTCATTGATTCCATATTCTTCTGCAGTAGGAAGCTTGATGTATGCTATGGTCTGCACCAGACCAGATATTGCTCATGCGGTAGGAGTAGTGAGCAGATTTCTATCAAATCTAGGAAAGACGAATTGGGAAATAGCGAAATGGATCTTTCGATACCTTAGAGGAACTTCAAAATTATGCTTAACTTTTGGAGGTTTCGGACCAACTCTTGATGGATACACGGATTCAGATATGGCTGGAGATTTAGATAGTAGAAAATCTACTTCTGGTTATCTGTTTACATTCGCAGGGGAGCTATATCATGGCAGTCGAAACTTCAAAAGTGCGTATCATTATCGACTACCGAAGCAGAGTACACTGCAGCTACAGAAGCTGGCAAGAAGATGCTTTGGATGAAACGATTTTTACAGGAATTGGGGTTCAAACAACAACAATACATAGTATGCTGCGATTGTCAAAGTGCTATTGACTTGAGCAAAAATACGATGTATCATGCAAGAACCAAACATATCGATGTGCGATATCATTGGATTCGGGATGCTACTGAGGAGGAACAATTTCAAATCAAGAAGATCCACACAAACAATAATCCTGCCGATATAATGATAAAAGTCATTACAAAGAAGAAGTTCAATTGGTGCGTCAAACAAGCTGGGATGGACTCTCCATGAGACTCGGAGAATGCCTCTAGTCTGGAGGGGGAGATTTCATGAGTGCAGACAATGGGTTAGGCAGCACCCTTTCCTCGAAATTTTGGAAGGTTGGTGGCACACCTTTGACAAATTTGATGTAGCCATATGAATAGTTAAAATGCACATGTTTTATTCACTTCTCTTGCCTATAAATTGGCAAGTAATCCTTCAAAAGAAGACACACCAAAATCAAAGGAAGAAGCAATTTGAGAGCTTCTTGAGAGAGAAGTAAGTGAAAGAAAATAGAGAGAGGAAAAGAGAGTTGTGAGATTATACCAATCCGGTATAAGAAAATATTGAGTGTTTCAATTCTCTTGTATTTCTCAAGTTTAAGTCTAAACTTGAGTTGTCTCTTGTATTCCTATTATTTCGAATAGTGGAAGTTGTTCTCACTGCCCATGGTTTTTTCCCTCCATAGAGAGAGGGTTTCCACGTAAATCTTGGTGTCTATTTTATCTATCTTGCTGTCATACTCGAAGATTCTAGTAAGTAGTAAATAACTATTCACGGTGTGATTCTAAACTCCATTCAGCAGGATATTGAAGCACTCGTACGGACAGTATGGAAGCATGAAATCCAGGTAACAGCACTGACATATCTCATCGCCTATTGTTGGCTAACCAGCATCCGGAGACTCATTTACATGAGGAGGCTAGACTTATACATCCCCGTAAGTCATGTCGCACAAAAGCGGAGATGCCGCTGCCCCTCCATCTTCCCCGGTGATATGTTCTACTTCTCAATCATCTTCAAGTTTTACATCCTCGCCTTCCCAATGAATTGTATGATTTGGAATTGTTGGGGGTCTACGTACCTCCTTAATACGGTTGAAACGATTAATAAAGCGTCACCGGCTTACAATTTTAGTTGTCATTAAACCAAAAATAGATGCTTCTCACTTGCTTTGGTTCCAGTTACGGTTTTCTTTTTCAAACTCTATTTCCACTTACCGTGACCGGATTTGGGTTTTTTTGGCAGCATTCGTCAATTAGCCTGCTGGATTTTTTCATGGTTAGCAGGCCTCGCACTTCCATTTTCTTCTGCCTAATTCTCAGCAGAATATCTCTTTCAGTCCGGTTTACAGTCTTCACACAGTCACAGATAGGCATCGTTTATGGTTAGAGCTTCAGAGAATCCATGCTCAGCGCTCACCTCTTTGGCTAGTTGTCGGGGACTTCAATACATATTTATATATGGATGAGCATCTTGAGGCGTCTGTGCCATGTCTTCCTTTGCTTGAGGAGTTTGTTGACTGTGTCAGCCGTTGTGAATTAATTGATTTACCTTATGAGAGGCTACAGTATACTTGGGTGGGCGGCCGTGGTTGGGCATAGGTAAGCGACGCCTTGATCGCATTTTCTGTTCTTCTGAACTCTACGATCAATTTCCAGGGCTCAAGGTGCAGCATCTACCGCGAGTCTCTTTGGATCATACACCCCATCTCACACGTATTCAACCACAACATCCGGGGCCTAAATCTTTCTGCTTAATTAATGCCTGGGTGGAGCATGGCCATTTTCTACCTCATGTGAGGTCTAGGTGGGCGTAATATCCCATTATTGGAGGTATGCATGGTATCTATAATAAGCTTCGCCATCTGAAAAGGTTTTGCAAAGTTGGAATGGAGACATTTTTGGCAATATCTTTGATACCTTAGTCACGGCCAAACAACAGGTAAATCGTATTCAACTTTTGTATAAGCAGAATCCTACACCTGAGATGCGATCGCAAGTACATGAAACACAACCCGCATATTATAGGGCTGCACATATCAAATTGCGGTTTTGGGAGCAGAAGGCACAAGTGAAATGGATAACAAGTGGGGATGCAAACATGAAATACTTTCATAGCATTGTTAAGGATCGACGGCAACAACAAGCTATCTCTCGGATTTACACATCATCAGGTGCGCTATGTCATACGGAGGAAGATATTCAAACGGAGGCTATTTCTTTCTTTACTGATTTATTTACAGCAGAGCTATAGGACCTGTAAGGCACCACTAGAAGAGGGGGAGGGGGTTGAATAGTGGGTGCAGAAAATTTGGTTTTTTAAATTGTTTTAAACCAAAAACCCAACTTCTGAAAACAGTTTCTGTTTTCAGGACCTGTTTTGCAACGTTTTAAAAACTAGGTTGCAGGTCTTCAAAAATTCTGAAATTTAAAGAGATCTTAGTCTCAGATATTCTGAGTATCTCCTAAAAATTTCAGATTAAAATTCAACCTTTAACCATTTCAAAAATTTTTGGTGGTCAGATTGCGCAAATCTGCCAGAAACGGTAGTCTGACTTGAAAAATTTATTCCGATTAAACCGTGACTCCAAATGATCTAAAAATTTAATGACAAACCCCTTTTTATATGTATTTAATTGGGTTGAAACATTTTTGGAAACTTCCTTTGGGAAGTTAGTCAAATACGTCCAAAGTCTCAACCTTTGCAAGCCTGAAAATCAGACTGCACTAGTCTCAGAACTTTTGACGTTTGGATGACTTATACTTGTCCAAAAGGGTTGAAACTGCGCCAAATGAACCTTAAAATGTGTGGATATATTTCTGGAAAGTTTGATGATTTTTAAAGTTCGTTTGCTATTTTTAAGAACGTGATGAAAATGATGCACTGTGTTGGAAACTGAAATAAGTGCTGAAAAGTAAAGAACACAAGGAATTTTATACTGGTTCGGTTAAATCAACCTACTCCAGTCTTCGAGGACACCTTCCTCGGTTATCACTAATCACAAAAAAAAAACAACACCTTACCACATAGGGTTGATGGAGTTACACACCAACTCCAACCCTTTACAAACCTTGTAAGCGATTACAATGATCATGAACACCACCACCTGGCGGATACAAGATTGATCACACCTTGATCAATCTTTTACAACAATATAGCGTGTATGGTGGTACATATGAAGCCTATTAAATATGTATGAATATGAATACAATAGGCTTTAAGAGAGAAGAAAGAAAGAAAGGTAGAAAAAGATGATGAAGGCAACGTTTTTGGCTCTTAGAATTTTAAGACTTGTCTTGTCTTTTGTTTGCTCTTCTTCTCTCCCTTTTATCAAATGTGGCTGCCCCTATGTGCTTTTCTTCCTATTGAAAATTATCTTTTAAGTCCTTGGAAGAATATGTTGCATCATTGTGACATTCACTTGCTTACTTGGCAACACTTCATTGGATGATCATTATATCCTTGCTTACTTGACACTCATTGATTGGATGAAAGTTGTCACATTTGATGACTGTATAAATCTGAAAATATCACTTAAAAACATGTGCCAATTAGTCATAAAAATGTTGCCATAAGCCACATAATAAATTCCATAAAATTTGCAAGACAATTCATCACCATTTACCACCATTTCAGCATGTGTACTATCCAAGATACATTCAAATTGTTGCCATGTTAGTATTAGATTAATCCCTTGAAAATGAAGAATCAAATAACCTTAACTTCAAGACCAAATTTCGGCCATATACATTCAACACATGCTGAAATTTTCAGCATGTGTGATATTTCAAATATCATCACAATATTTCCTTAGTGATATTTCAAATATCATCACAATATTTTCTTAAAATCTTCAAATCAATCCATTAATATTGAAGAGGCAAATAAATCATCATTTATTTTAAGAATTTCGGCCAGCTCAAGTGCACATATGCTGAAATTTTCAGCATGTGTTACAAATGTGACATAGTTTGAAATAGTACCTTGTGTAGCTCCTTCCTTTATGTCACCAACCTTGTATACTTCATTCTTGGCCAATCAAGATGCCAACTAGGCTCCACATATGCTCCATCAAGCTGATCTAGGCGTGTGATGTAGCTTGTACATGTGCTGAATTTTATTTTTGCAAATTTTGTAAAATAGTGCACAATAATTATATACATATGGTATATTTCAATCAGCCCTAAATTGATTTTTCTAGATCACTTTAGAATATATAGAGTATGTAAAAAGTGTCTAGGTACATGTTATATGTCATGCCAAAAACGTTCCATTTGTCGTGTTCGTAGAAAACCGAATTTTCGACTTTTGTCGATTACGCGATTTTTCTCCGATTGAATTCAAACTTTTTGTCCATGTTATATATATACTATGTCACACATAATATACATAGAATAACTTGAATATTCAGCTCTAATGGCTGAAGTAAGTGGCGCCCCATGTGCTTAAAATGTTGAATTTGAAATCTCCACAATTTGACCTTAATTAGGGATGATTTTTTTTGTGCCAACATAGAATGATTTCATGGATGAATATAACATGTAGACCAAAAAATTTCTGGTCATTTTTGAAGTATAGGGGCTGGCCATCTATATATGAAAAGTACGTGACACGTTGGCAAAGTTTCGGTATTCACCCGATACGACAATTTTTTGTTTAGAACCTTGTAATGTGTCGTAATAATTTCGTCATCATTATGACTTATATCATATGATATAAGACCTGAATATACTCATAAATATGAGGTAAATATAGCGATGTGACGTTAACGTACGTACGTTCGTAAAGTATATAACGTGCCGGTAGTACGTTGGAATATATGTGTATAGTGCCTTTATAAAAAATTTGAATATATATATATATAAAGGGGTGTGATAGGGGAGGAGAAAACTTTCCATTCTTCGATTTGTTGCCTTTGTGCATTCTCTAAATATATCACCATTTAATGAACTACTTAGTTCATTTAACTAAGTACTTCACTTAGTGAATTAGTTTAGTTCATTAATGGTGGCACCTGAAAATAGTTCAAACACAACAAATGTTTGCCATTTGATGTAAGCTTTAAAGCTTCATGGCTCGTTAGTACGACAACATTATATATGAATTATATAAGGCAGGTTTCATGCAAAAACGTGTCAAGCCATAAAACGTGTCATGCATTTCTTTAGTACACGTTATTTAAATCATGTATTTTGTAATCACTCAAACCTGTTTTTCTCTGCAATCTCCCCCTTTTGATGATTTACAAAATAACCTAAGTTCATGATTTAAATTTTGTCGCTCCCCCTCCAATCGTGCACAAATTCAAATTTTGAATTTCGAATTTTGAAATATCTCCCCTTTGATTTGTGCAATCAATCTCTCTCTCTCTCTCTCCCCCTTAAATCATGCATTCTCTCCCCTTTTATTTTGGAAAGACAATCAAAAGTGCATGTAAATACGGAAAGAGATATCAAATCAAATCAGCAAAAATCATGCCTAATTTAGAACGAAGATTTTCATACGTGGCTTGATTAGTGCTTTTGTGAAGATGCCAGCTACTTGTGCCTCGGTACGTACGTGATCTATGACAATATCACCATTATTTAAGTGATCACGAAGGAAGTGATAGCGTACTTCTATATGTTTTGCCTTAGAATGTAGAACGAGGTTCTTAGATAAGTTTATGGCACTCTTACTATCACAATAGATGGGGATATGATTTACCGTGATACCGAAGTCAGAAAGTTGTTTTTTAGCCATAGTAATTGTGTGCAACAAAGACTAAGTGCCATGTATTCAGCTTCAGTGGAGGATAAGGCTACGGTTGCTTGCTTTTTAGAAAACTATGAAATTAGTGAATTTCCTATAAATTGACAAGTGCCACTTGTGCCTTTTCTATCTATTTTACATCCACCGTAATCTGCATCAGTATAGGCATGCAAGTTAAATTCATAATCTTTATCATACCAAATGCCTAAAGTGGGTGTGCGCTTAATATATCGAAATATTCTTTTCACGGCATAATAGTGAGACACTTTAGGTTGACTTTGAAAACGTGTGCACATACATACACTGAACATGATATCAGGTCTACTAGCAGTAAGATAGAGCAAAGAGCCAATCATAGACCTATATAAAGCATTATCAAAGTCCTTTCCATGTTCATCTTTATCTAGTTTAGTGGTGACGCTCATCGGGGTGGGGGACGGTTTTAGATTCTCAAAATTGAACTTTTTAATCATGTCATTTATATATTTAACTTGGCTTATATGTATACCTTTACTCGTTTGTTTAATTTGCAAGCCAAGAAAGTAATTCAATTCACCAACCATAGACATTTCAAATTCGGATTTCATGCAAGTTTCGAAATCTTCAACGTTTTTATGAGATGTAGAGCTGAAAATGATGTCATTAGCATAAATTTGAATGATTAGAAAATCTGATTTGTCTTGTTTTAAGAATAAAGTGCTATCTATAGTGCCTCTTTTAAAACCATTTTCTAAAAGAAAAGTAGCAAAACAATCATACCATGCCCTAGGTGCTTGCTTTAAACCATATAGTGCCTTCTTTAGTTTGTACACGTGATCGGGGTGTTTCAAATCTTCAAAGACAGGTGGTTGTTTCACGTATACTTCTTCTTGTATAAATCTATTTCAAAATGAACTTTTCACGTCCATTTGATAAAGTTTAAAATCTTTCATGCAAGCAATAGCAAGTAAGAGTCGTATGTCTTCTAAACGTGCTACGGGTGCAAATGTTTTGTCATAATCTATTCCTTCTTCTTGATTATATCCTTGTGCTACAAGTCTAGCTTTGTTTCTAACAACTTTTCCTTCTTCATTCATTTTATTTCTAAACACCCACTTTGTGCCTATTATAGCCTTATCTTTTGGTCATGGCACTAAATCCCATACATCATTTCTTACGAATTGATTAAGTTCATCATGCATAGCATCAATCCAAGAAGAATCACTCAAAGCATCAAACACATTTTTAGGTTCAATTTAAGATATCATGGCATGGAATTGGTTTATTTCCTTTGGATTTATTCTTCTACGTGGTTGCACACCGTGAGTGATATCGCCTACAATGAGATCGTGTGGGTGATCTCTATGCCATCTTGGTTGATTATTTTCTATGTTCTCATGCATTTCTAGGTGATCATGCATTTCTAGTGTGTCACCATGCTGCCATCATCATCATCCAACACGGGTTTTAATTCAAAATCATCGTCATATTCTTTATCTTTATCAATTTCACCAAATTCATTAAACTTCACATGAATAAATTCTAAAAATTGTCTAGTTATGGGATCATAACATTTATATGCTTTTGAATTCACAGAATATCCAACAAAAATACATTCAGATTCAAACTTATCTAAATTATCTTTCGTATTTAAAACAAAGCATTTGCAACCAAACACACGCAAGTAATCACTTTTAGGCATGCGATCATTTAATATCTCATAGGGCGTTTTATTTATTTTCTTTCTAATAGACAAATGATTAACTATATAGTATGCACAATTTACGGCTTCCGCCCACAAAAATCTAGGCTATTTATTTTCACACAACATGGTTCTAGCGACTTCTTATAGTGTCCTATTCTTTCTTTCTACTACTCCATTTAGTTGTGGAGTTCTAGGTGGTAAAAACTCGTGTTTGATTCCTTTTTCTTTGTAAAATGCAATCATGTCCTTGTTTTTAAATTCACCGCCTCTATCGCTTCTAATCTTTTTCACATTTAAACCATATTGATTTTCAAGTTGTTTTATTAGTTTTGCAATCTCAATGGTACTATCATCTTTATGTGCAAGAAACAAAGTCCAAGTATAGCGAGAAAATCATCCACGATAACACATGCATAATGACGTCCACCGAGACTCGTAGTGCAACTAGGACCAAACAAATCAATGTGTAATAATTCCAAAACTCTAGACGTGCTTATTTCATTTTTAGGTTTAAGTGACTCGCGTGTTTGTTTGCCTTTAATGCAAGATTCACACAACTGAAAGTTGTCTAAATCAAGTTTAGGCAATCCTCGTATTAGGTTCTTTCGTTGGAGCTTTTCAAGTGTAGAATTGCCGATGTGTCCTAAACATCTATGCCACAAATTTACGTTAGGTTCATTTGATATAAAACACTTAATCTTAGCGTCTAACATATATCATCCATGGAAAGTGTGAAAATATTTCCTTCTCTTTTTCCTTTTAAGACCGTTTCTCCATTTTTATTTATTATATTGCAATATGAGTGAGTAAAGCATACATCAAAGCCGTTGTCAATAAATTGTGATATGCTAAGAAGATTATAGGATAGATTAATTACCAAGAAGACGTTGGAGATTTGAAGGGTACTTGGACTTCCGATTGTACCTTTTCCAATGATTTTGCCTTCATTGTTGTCTCCAAAGGTCACAGATCCACCTTTTGTGACCTTCTTCAATTTTGTGAACAAGCCCGGGTCACCCGTCATGTGTCTCGAGCAACCAATGTCAAGTAACCATTTGATAGATGTGTCTTTTGATGTGTGGGTTCCCTGCAATGTACAACAATGATTTAGGTACCCTTTTAATTTTTGGGTCCTTACGAGTTAGTTATTCACCTCTTAGTAAAAGTACCTTTCGGTACCCATACTTGGGTGATCCTTCTCGGTCTAGCAAATGGTAAGAATGTAGATGAAGGAGCAATATAGTAGATATGTGGCGAGTAGACTTTAGGCCTTTGGCCGAGAATCCCTTTATGCATATCATATTGTGTGCGTTTTTGATATGTTGTCGTGTTAGTATGCATAGTGCATGATCTAGATGGATGAAATGAATGTCGTGTATGCATCACCTGTTTCTTCTCATATTTATACGGCAAATAATTATATTTCGTATGATATGAAGAAGAGATGTGAAGAGATGAGGGGAGAAAGGGTCTTTGCGTTACTTTAGTTGCTATGTATGCCTTTGATGTGTCTACTTTCTTAGACAAAACAAATTTGGTTGGTTTAGTTGATGCTTTGTTTGTCTCAACGTATCCTAATCCAGTTTTATCACTATCATATTTTTGTGACAAAATAATGCGATCTAGCATGTTAGATCCCGTATCAAACTGTTTCATCATTTTCTCTAAATCCGTATTCCTTGATTTCAAATTTGAAATCTCGGATTTCATTTCATTATTATGTGTTGTCAATGATGCGATCTCTGATTTTAATGCATTTATGATGCATGACGTCTCTTCTTTTAAATCGTTTAATTGAGCAACAAGATTTGTGTTAGAAGATTCTAACAACTTCTTGTCTTCAATTAATCGCTTCTTTTCTTTTGCGAGAGTCTTAGTAAATTTATGCAATTCTAAATACTGACTGAAAAGATCATCATATGAAGGCTCAGAGTTAGAATCAGAGTCAGAAGATACCTCGTTTGATGCTTTGGATACAAAGCATACTTGTGCAGTCTCTTCTTCTGTATCAGTCTCAGAATCAGATGTGTTACTCCAAGTGGAGGCCTTGAGAGCTCTTTTCCTTTGCTTGGTTCTGAGATGAGTCTATTTTTGGTCCGATCCTTGTCAAGGTGTTTGTTTGTTTGCTTATCCTTGTTAGGGCAGTCATATGATAGATGTCCAAGTTTACCACATTCGTAGCATTTAACGTCCTTGTCATTTGTTTTATTCTTATTTCTTTTAGTGGAAGTAACCTTAGGTTTGTTTTTAAATGACTTTCTCATGAATTTTCTCAAGCCTTTAGCCAATAAAATTAAGTCATCGTTGTCTGATTCAGAATCACTATCATGTACGTGATCGGAAGAAGTAGAGACTTATTCATTTGATTTAAAAACAATAGTCTTACCTTGTTTTGATGATGATTCCGATTTCCTTATAGTGAGTTTGTTTTCAAATACCTTAAGTGATCCAATTAGTTCCTCCATTTTAATTGATTTGGTTTCTTTGCTCTCCTCTATAGCCATCACTTTAGGGTCCCATTCGGATGGAAGGCTTCGTAATACCATTTGGACCTTTTCCTACACAGAGAAGGCTTTGCCAAAAGACTCAAGAGAATTGTAAATGTTAGTCAAGCGTAGATCCATATCAATGATAGACTCATTTGGCAATAATTTAAATGACTCAAGTGTGGACGTAAGCAAGTTAATTTTGGACTCATTTACTTGACTAGTCCCTTCGTGTTTCATTTCAAGAATTCTCCATATTTCTTGAGCACTAGAGCAATTAGACACATAGCTAGATTCACTTTTACTTAGCCCATTTATAAGTAATTGCATGGCTTTAGCATTCATGCTCAGTCTCTTTTTATCATCACTAGTATACTCTTGTTTAGGCTTAACAACCTCTAGTGTGACTCCATCCACAGTGGATTATTTTGACGGAACAAATGGACCATCTTCTATAATGGACCATAGATCAATATCAATCGCCATAAGGAAATGTTTCATTCTTAACTTGCATTAAATAAAAGACTCACCGTCAAAAAGAGGAGGCCTTTGACTAGACATACCTTCTTGCTCGGTTTTGAAGTTTGTGGTTGCCATCCACTTAGATCGTTGGATCTTTTTGTTGTGAGTGTTCATGCTCTCTGATACCACTTGTAGGACCTGCAAGGCACACTAGAAGGGGGTTGAATAGTGGATGCGGAAAATTTGGTTTTTAAAATTGTTTTAAACTAAAAACCCAACTTCTGAAAACAGTTTCTGTTTTTAAGACATGTTTAGCAACGTTTTAAAAACTAAGTTACTGGTATTCAAAAATTCTGAAATTTGGAGAGATCTTATTCTCAGATGTTCTGAGTATCTCCTAAAAATTTCAGATTAAAATTCAACCTTTAACCCTTTCAAAAATCGTTGGTGGTCAGATTGCGCAAATCTGCCAGAAACGATAGTCTGACTTGAAAAATTTATTCCGATTAAACTATGACTCCAAATGATCTGAAAATTTAATGACAAACCCCTTTTTATGTGTATTTAATTGGGTTGAAACATTTTTAAAAACTTCCTTTGGGAAGTTAGTCAAATACGTCCAATGTCTCAACCTTTGCAAGCCTGAAAATCAGACTGCACTAGTCTCAGAATGTTTGACGTTTGGATGACTTATACTTGTCCAAAAGGGTTGAAATTGCGCCAAATGAACCTTAAAATGCGTGGATATGTTTCTGGAAAGTTTGGTGATTTTTGAAGTTTGTTTGCTATTTTTAAGAACGTGATGAAAATGATGCACTGTGCTGGAAACTGAAAGTAAGTGCTGAAAAGTAAAGAACACAAGGAATTTTATACTGGTTCGGTTAAATCAACCTACTCCAGTCTTCGAGGACACCTTTCTCGGTTATCACTAATCACAAAACGAAAAACAACACCTTACCACACACGGTTGATGGAGTTACACACCAATTCCAACCCTTTACAAACCTTGTAAGCGATTACAATGATCATGAACACCACCACCAAGCAGATGCAAGATTGATCACACCTTGATCAATCTTTTACAACAATATAGAGTGTATGGTGGTATATATGAAGCCTATTAAATATGTATGAATATGAATACAATAGTCTTTAAGAGAGAAAAAAGAAAGAAAGGTAGAAGAAGATGATGAAGGCAACGTTTTTGGCTCTTAGAATTGTAAGACTTGTCTTGTCTTTTGTTTGCTCTTCTTCGCTCTCTTTTATCAAATGTGGCCCGCCCCTTATGTGCTTTTCTTCCCCTTGAAAACTATCTTTTAAGTCCTTGGAAGAATATCTTGCATCATTGTGACATTCACTTGCTTACTTGGCAACACTTCATTGGATGATCATTATAGCCTTGCATACTTGGCACTCATTGACTGGATGAAAGTTTTCACATTTGATGACTGTATAAATCTGAAAATATCACTTAAAATCATGTGCCAATTAGTCATAAAAATGTTGTCATACGTCACATAATAAATTCCATAAAATTTGCAAGACAATTCATCATCATTTACCACCATAAAATTGGCCACCTTGATTTTTCCACATGCTGAAATTTTCAGCATGTGCACTATCCAAGATATATTAAAATTGTTGCCATGTTGCTATTAGATTAATCCTTGAAAATGAAGAATCAAATATGCTTAATTTCAAGACCAAATTTCGGCCATATACATTCAACACATGCTGAAATTTTCAGCATGTGTGATATTTAAAATATCATCACAATATTTCCTTAACATCTTCAAATCAATCCATTAATATTGAAGAGGCAAAGAGATCATCATTTATGTTAAGAATTTCGGCCAGCTCAAGTGCACACATGCTGAAATTTTCAGCATGTGTTACAAATATGACATAGTTTGAAATATTACCTTGTGTAGGTCATTCCTTTATGTCACCAACCTTGTATACTTCATTCTTGGCCAATCAAGATGCCAACTATACTCCACATATGCTCCATTAAGCTGATCTAGGCGTGTGATGTAGCTTGTTACATGTGCTGAATTTTATTTTTGCAAACTTTGTAAAATAGTGCACAATATTATATACATATGGTATATTCCAATCAGCCCTAAATTGATTTTTCTAGAACAGTTTAGAATGTATATAGTATGTAAAAAGTGTCTAGATACATGTTATATGTCATGCCAAAAACGTTCCATGTGTCGAGTTCGTAGAAAATCGAATTTTCGACTTTTGTCGATTACGCAATTTTTTTCCGATTGAATTCAAACTTTTTGCACATGTTATATATATTATGTCACACATAATATACATAGAATAACTTGAATATTCAGCTCTAATGGCTGAAGTAAGTGGCGCCCCATGTGCTTAAAATGTTGAATTTGAAATCTCCATAATTTGGCCTTAATTGGGGGTGATTTGTGTGTGCCAATATGGAATGATTTCATGGATGAATATAACATGTAGACCACAAAATTTCTGGTCATTGTTGAAGTCTAGGGGCTGTCCATCTGTATATGGCAAGTACGTGATACGTTGGCGAAGATTCGGTATTCACCCAATACAACAATTTTTGGTTTAGAACCTTGTAATATGTCGTAATAATTTTGTTATCACCATGACTTATATCATATGATATAAGACCCAAATATACTCATAAATATGAGGTAAATATTGTAGTGTGACGTTAACGTACGTTCGTTAAATATATAACGTGTCGGTAGTACGTTGGAATATATGTGTATAGTGCCTTTAAAAAAATCTAAATATATATATACACACATATATATATATTTAATAAAGGCGAGATTTTATTAATATTCAAAACCCTCACTTATGGTGGAGGTAACCATATTACAACAATGTATATCATACGAGAAAAAGAAGTGTAAAGTCGCGAGAATGTGCAGTCTCCAATCATATATAATATGCCGCATTAAAACCTTGCCAAGTAAAACCACCCTTGTGGATAAAACATTGGCAAAGGAAAAAACGTACATATTTATATCATTGGAGTGATGCTGCATGAATACAATCGCGAGATAATATAATGTGGAATACATCAAGTCTTTGGTGAAATGATCTGTATCCAGATGATCGTTGTATATGCGGTTGATGAAGCATTGAAGCAATCTGCATTGATTTGGGCAAACAGAAGCAGAACTAATCATTGACCGCCCGTTTGTGGTTCGCATAGCCTCGTTCAGCAGTAGTAATGAGTGTGATCCTCGCAACAAAGTAACACAATATGCATTAGAGTCCACCGATAAAATTTTGTGAGGACAAATAATCTGATAATGATGTCATTAGCATACCGATGTTGCCCGAAGTCCAAGGACTACGGGCAACAAAGTAAACGTATGAAAACCGCTAATGCAGGATGTAATTGTTTACAATAGTAAAGATGAGTGTCAAGACGTACCAGGGTTGCCTACATCACAAGAATAAAGGCAACAAAACAGATTTTCCAGCAATGAAATTTATGTTTGCAGAACATGTATAACACCGTCGGTATAATAAAACTCACGCGCCGTGGGGGGCAGCTGAGTTGCTGATGTAAAAATCTTTGTAGCTGGTGACATGCGTGCAAATTGGCTCAAGTAGTGGGCGACCATGCTGATCTCCCTTGGGATGAAAGTGAGTTGACTGTCCGTGAGTCTCAAAAATAGCCGTAACCGCGTGTATTCTGGAAGTGCTGCAAGCTGAGCGTTGGACTGCTGAATGATTTGCTTGTAGTCCGTCTAAATTATTAGTTGACGATGTTGTTGCCCAAAGAACATAAGACTATAAAGAATAGCTTGTATTTCCGCACGAAATGGTGATAGATGTGGAAGTCTGAAGGAAAGAGCAGCTATCATTCGTCCATGTGAGTCCCTCAATATTGCTCCAGCCGAAGCACAAGATTGGCCAGCCGACGCATCAACATTTAGTTTTAATTTCCCTGATGGGGGAAGCTCCCATTTTAGCGGCAAGATGATTTTGGGTCGTAGTCTCGGGGAGAAACCTGCTTCAATGAGATAAGACACATATTGAGCCAAGGACGTACAAGTGAGGGAGGAAGCCCAGTCGTAGCATGATTGACGAGTAAGATGATAAATATTTGTAACTGACAGATCAGCATTTCCATATGTGTGATTCGTATATACCCTCCAAATAGACCAACATAGCATTATAGGGCCAACAACACGGAAGTTGCCTTTAAGAGTTCTAGCGGATGATGACAGCCACCATTGCAGTAAATAAGGACGAAGGTGTGCATCTTGGTTCAGTGGCCCATCTAATATCCATGATAATTTCAACCATGCAGGTTTGACATAAAGACATAGAAGGAAGAGATGTCGTAGATTGGCAGAAGCACCTTGGCAAAATGGGCAAATAGTAGAACAGATGGTAGAAAGTCGTCTCAGATTATCTTCAATAGGCAATGCAGAGTGTAATAATCTCCGAGCAAAATGCTTATTGTTTTTGATATACCACGACACCATATAAATCTATGCAAAAATAAGTGTGCTCGAGATGGCCGGACATCATCATACGCCTATCAAATAGAGAAAATACCAGATGCACTAGAAAGCCACAGCGGATTTGGGAGACCAGATGATAGCTAAAGGCAAAGAGGATGTATAGAGCAGATTCTCTTCCATCCAGGGGAATCATATAGGTGTAGTGCATAATCCGCTCGGACCCCATAACGGTGGTGCATGTATGTCGTCCATAATGATGTATTGCTATGGTAAGACCACCATAGCTTACAATCGTAGGCGCGAATATGAAACAAATTACGCACTCTTAATCCTCCTTCCAGTTCCGGATAACATACTTCCTCGAAGGATATCCAGTGATGTTTGTCACCCCACAAAAAGGAGGCAATTTTCTGGTTAAGTGCACGAATAACACTTTTGGGCAGACGGGATGCAGCCAAGATGTGCAGTGGCATTGATGTCAACACCGATTTTAATAAGACTAGGCAGCTACCTGTAGAAAGAAGACGGCTATCCAGCTGCGTCAAAGTGCTTCATTAAGGTAGTCCAGTAAGAATCTCTTTTTATACCTCGGTAAAGATACGAACCCACGTACTTAATGGGCAATGAGGATGGCTGCATGGACAGGATTTGTGCAACATTACTCAATTGTTGTGACGAGATATAAGAGCTGACAACAAACTGGCTTTTGCATTAATTGACCAGCTGTCCAGATGCCTGCTGATATTCTTGAAGGAAAGCTTGGAACCTGCGCAAATACTGTGCTGATGCGTTTAAAAAGAGTAACAAATCATCCGCGTATGCTAAGTGTGAGACTGGTGGAACCCGGCCCAACGCAAAACCTCGCAGCAAACCAGTGGTAAAAAAATGATTTATACCGCGGCTGAAACCCTCAGAAAAAAGGATAAAGAGTAGAGGAGAAAGTGGGTCTCCTTGTTTAACTCCACGCGTTGGTGAGAAAAAGCGATATGATGAACCATTAATGGCTATGAAAAGCTTCGAAAGACATATTATTTAAAATGATACGAATGAACCGAGGATTGAATCCAAACTTAAGAAGTATTGCTTCCAAATAAGACCAACTGACTCGATCAAAAGCTTTTGCCATGTCCAGCTTGATCATGACATTGCCACCATGAACGTTTCTATCCATTAAATGTACTATCTCATTTGCGATCATTACATGTTCGCTAATATCATGGCCCTTTAAGAAGCCAATTTGCTCCGCAGAAATAATTTTTGGTAGCAACGTGTTCATACATGAAGCAATGATTCTGGTAGTGACCTTGCTGATGAAATTTGAGAGGCATATGGGACAGAAATCTGCATACGTTGCTAGACACGATTTTTTGGGGATTAAAGTTATCAGTGACGAAATCATTACCTGCGGTGCAGGGACTGTAGGATCTGCAAGGCACCACTAGAAGGGGAGGGGTTGAATAGGTGGTGCAGAAAGTGTGGTTTTTAAAATTTGCTTAAACCTAAACAACTCAACTTCTAAAAACAGATTCTGTTTTCAGGATCAGTTTTAAAACGTTTTTAAAACCAGGTTATAGGACTCAAAAAATTCTGAACTTTTGAAAGAACGTAGACTCAGATGTTATGAGGGTCCCCTAAAAATTCCTAATTAAAATTCAACCTTTAACCCCTTCAAAAACTGTTGGTGCTCAGATTGCGCGAATCTGCCAGAAACGGTAGACGGTTTTGAAAATTTTATTCCTATTTGTGTGTAAGTCCAAATGCTCTGAAAATTTAACCACTAACTCCTTATATACTATATTTAAGTGGGTTGAAACAGTTTTACAAAATTCTTTTGGGAAGTAGGTCAATTACAATCAAAGTCTCAACCTTTGGAAGTCTGAAAATCAGACTGCACTAGTCTCAGAACTTTTGATGTTTGATCGACTTATACTTATCCAAAAGGGTTGATACTTGTGCCAAATTAACCCTAGAACGTGTGGCTATGTTTCTGGAAATTTCCGTGATTTTTGAAAGTCGTTTACTATTTTTACGAATGCTAACAAAAAGAGTAAACTGTGCAGTAACTGAAAGTAAATGCTGAAAGTAAATGGCACCAAGATTTTTATACTGGTTCGGTTATAAACAACCTACTCCAGTCTTCAAGGAACACCTTCTTTGGTTCACACTAATCACACACACACAACACACCTTACCACAGGGTTGATAGAGTTACACACTAACTCCAACCCTTTACAAACCTTGTACGATGAATACAATTCGCACGAACACCACCTCGCAAGAATGGAGATTGATCACACCTTGATCAATCTTTTACAAAGATATGGAATATGTGGTGGTCTATATCAAGCCTATTCAAGATTGAAAGATATGAATACAATAGGCTTACAAGAAGAAAGAAAGAAAGAGAATGTAGAAGAAGAAGGCTAGAACACTTTTGATCTTTGAACTTGCAACTCTTGTTCTTGTTCTTGTTTTGCTCTTCTTTCTCTCCTTTTAATTTGTTTTGGACGCCCCCCTATAGTGCTATCCCCCTCTTGAAAATTATCTTCTAAGTCCTTGGGAGAATGTAAGACATCATTGTGACATGGTCTTGCTTGCTTGGCATCTTCTCATTGGATGATCATTTAAGCTTTGCTTACTTGGCACTTCATGATTGGTTGGATGGTGTCATCATTTGATGACTTGGAAAATCTGAATATATCACTCAAACATGTGCCAATATCAATCATAAAATTATTTCCATAATGCACAAGATTCTCATATAAATTGCAAGACAAAATTCCTTCCTTACTAAGACACAAAAATCGGCCATTTAAGAGTATATACCATGCTGAATTTTCAGCATGTGATACATGGAGATAAAGTTCAAAATATTACCATTTTTCTTTGATTTTTCTTTTTAAAATAAATCACCAATTGATGGTAAATATCCTTATCACATTGGAAATGAATTTGGACACTTTTATGCCCTCACATTCGGCCATAACACCTTTCACACATGCTGAAAAATTTTCAGCATGTGTGATATATAAAATATCACAATTTATGATTTTGAAAAATATTCAAAATGCTTCCATTTCTTCTTCCAATCAATCACATAATTCAAGATGATAAAATATGTCACATTGAAGTGTAAATTTCGGCCATCCAAGCTAACACATGCTGAAATTTTCAGCATGTGTTATAAGTGAGACAAATTTTAAAATCTTACCATTTGTAGCTTCTCTCTTTAATTCACCAATATTGTATGATTGATTCTTGACCAATCAATATGCCAACAAGGCTCCAAATAAGCTCCATCTCAGCTGTAATGTGCGTGTATGATGTATATACATATGCTGAAAATTACTTTTGCTAACTTTGTAAAATAGTGCACATTTAATAATACACACATGTTATATTCCAATCAGCCCTTAATTTAATTTTCTAGAAACTTTAAGATGTATAACATATGTAAAAAGTGTCTAGATACGTGTCACATGATGTACCAAAAACGTTCCATGTGTTGTATGCGTAGAAAATCGAATTTTCGATATTTATCGATTACCCGATTTTTCTCTAATTTAAATTCCAAATTTTGCACATGTTATATATATTATGTTATACATAATATATATAATATATACTTTAAATCTCAGCACTTTACTGGTCTAAACTGGTACCATTAACATGTGACAAAATTAAATCTTGTAATCTTCACATTTTGGCCTTAATGTGGGGTGATTTGTGTGTGCCAACATGGAAAGTATTTTTGGCCTTAATGTGCCTTTTTCAAAAAATCTGAAAATATATATTTTATATGTATATGGCGTGTATATATTTAAGAAGGGAGGAGGAGAAACTTTCCTTCCTTAGCCTTGTTGCCTTTGTGCCTTTTCCAAATGTGGCTTCCTTTAATGAACTACTTAGTTTAATAAACTAAGTACTTCATTTAATGAACTTGTTTAGTTCATTAATGATGGCACCTGAAAATAGTATAAACACAACAAATGTTTGCCATATGATGTAAGCTTTAACGCTTAGTCCAGCAACATTATATATAAGCTAAATAAGGCAAGTAATGAGCAATGTATCATGCATACATGTTTATCATGCACATGTTTTGTGTATATCATGCATGTTTTATGTCTTTCATTTAAATCACATATTTTGAAATCATTCAAACCCCTTTTTCTATACAGGGACGCCCAAAAAGAATTCTTGAATGGCGAGGGTGACGTCCAAGTGCAATATATCCGAGCCAGTTCTGAAAAATTGGCCATTAAATCCATTAGGGCCGGCGGTGCTGCTTTGTTATGACCCGTGATTTCGTAAAAGGAAATAAAAAAAATTATATGTAATGATTACCTTAAGAGTTATGATTGGTATTGAATACACGTGATAGGTTTGAAATAGGAAATTAGATGATAGACTTTAATATAGGAGATTACATTGAATACAATTTTCTAAACCTACTAGGAAACCTAATTATCACCTATCTATATATATACATATACACCAGGCGAACCCTAAATGCAGCCGCCGATAGGAAGAAGAAAAAGAAAAGGGCAGCCCCTTTTATTTTGTCCTGCAGCCTGCCTAAACAAACTTCCCCCAAACCTGCCGTCATCAAGAACAACATAAACCTCAGTTTCTTTTCTTTCTCTGCATCTTTGGCTGGGGTGCATTAAGGAAAAAAAATAATTCCAGTCTTCAACAAGCCTTAATCCAATTGTACGGTATAATATATTGAGACAAGTAAGTAACCTCCCTATACTTGCTATGTTTTGTGAAAATTTTATATGTTATGTTCGTTATAAACCCGGATCATGCATTCGTATATGTGTTTGAATAGAGTGTTGCCTAAGTACATGCGTGTGAACCGTCGTAAATTTGCATATTTGTCATGTTGCTTCGTACGTTGGATGCTGCACAACCTTCTATTTGGCCAAAGGTCTTAGATGTAATCCTTTATAATTTAATATGTATAAACTATATATATATATATATATATATATATATATATATATATATATATATGTATATGTATAATTGTGGATACGGTTATGACTTGTAAATGTGGTGTACTCAAGGGCCGAAAAGTTAAAAGGGCCAAATTTTGGAAAGTGCAATCTTTAATCACTTATATGAATATGAAAATTATAATTTTGTATGCTATATATATAGATACATATTTTTATACGTATATGTGTGTGTTGGATTTGTAAAATTAAAAGTAAAACTGGCCAAAAGGTTGAAAGGGCCAAAATTTTGAAAGTGCAACATTGAATAATTTATATGAATATGAAATTATAATTTTGTATGCTATATATATGTGTGAATATAAAATCTTTGCACCATAGGCATTGAGGCCGAATCTTTATTGATGCATACTGTTTATACAAAATTCACTACAATGTATATTTTGATACTAGAATTCTTTTATAAGAATATTATTTAAAGTAAATGAATATAAATATATGCCGTGGGGTATATATTCGTATTATTTGAGAAGTTTCAGTGACTATAGGGGTTAGCCACTGGTCACCCTTGAAATTATACTTGGAATTGTTTTATTTAAAAGTATAAGAACATATATATATATTTGCTAGATAATTTCATAAAGTATAGGAATATATATATGTTGCCGTGTATATATATATGTATATTGGAAAGTAACTATCCAAGAAACAATTGTGGAAGCAAAAGTACATCTGGGTTCACACTTCAGGTCTCACAAGATGGCTAGAAAATGAGCTATTTCAACCTTAATGTAAATATATGGCAGCACAAAATTGGTTCATACCCAATACTACTAAAGTTCTGATAGGAAAATTGGAACGACAAAATCAACTCCTTTAACTCCAGATATGTATATGTTATGTTATGCAACTTTAATTGTTATGTTACATATGAGCCGTTGCCGAGCCTATATTTGAGTTGTGATATTTATATGTATGTGATAACCTATGTTTATATTGTGTGTCTATGTATATACGTGTATATGCATGTATGGGCGTGAGCATTTACATGTATGTAGATATACGCGAGTGATATTTATTTGAAAAATTGATATTTGTATAGGTATTCAAACTTTGATATTTGATACTTGGTTATTTGGTCTATTTGTGTTTGGATTATTTGATGTCGTTGGGATTATTGGGTATTTGGAGGGCATTTTGGTAATTTTGGCAAATTTGACATTGTGGAATTTGGACTAACTTGGGTACTTGGAAAATGGGTTTAAGAAATTTGCATTTGCATATCTTTTTGGAAAATTCAGCCTTACGAAGGAAATATATCGGTAAGCTGGGTTGATTCCTATTTTGGTTATTGAGCGCTGCAGATGTAACTACCTCGTCAAGGACAGGGTTTCTGTATGCCTATTTAGATTGCTGCAGATATAACTACCTCGTCAGGGACAGGGCTTCTGTATGCATATTTTGGGCCTGAGCGTAACTACCTAGTCTGGGACAGGGTGCAAAAGCAATTGTATTTGGTGCTATAGACGTAACGACCTAGTCTGGGACAGGGTGTCTATAGTATATTTGGATTTTGGAGGAATCAATTCGTAAGTCTTACGGTATAAGTCACTTGTAGGGAAAGTGCTATAGCCATTGCATTTGATTTTGGACTTTGGACCGATTAAACCGGATTTGGTTATTTGGATTTTGGATCGGTTCAATCGGATATGGACATTGGACATTGATATTGGAAACATTAGTTTTGAGATAAGGAGAACATTGGCATTGCATTGCTTTGAAAAAATTGCATCACGTTTTAGCTTGGACTAACCTTTGCTTGGTTGTCGCTTGGTTTGACTTGGTCATCGGTCTATTTGTTGACTTTGTTACGTACTTAATTGGACTTTGTTTTGTACTTTGTTGGGTCTATTTGCTCTATTTCCTTTTGGATGTTTGGGGCAGAGTTGTAAATTTACTTGCGAAGAGAAGCATGATATTATTTTATGTTGCTATATATCGTTATCACACTTGCTTCTCCGTGTATGATCCCATGGTAAGTATAGTGGGATTACTTGCTGAGCGACTTGTCGCTCAAACCACGCTTTAACATATTTTGCAGATAGACAGGTGATTGAGTTAGCATACCGAGGATGACCAAGAGTGGAGATATTGAGGTCGATGACATTCTAATGAGACTTTCGAGTGCTTAGTTGAGATAATGATTTTAGAGACTCGAGGTTTATGTACTTTAGACATTTAGTTATGTCTACATTTGACATTTGTAACGGATTTAGATTTGACTAGACATTGATATTTATGATGATGATTATTTCGAGGTTTTAAATTTTGACTTCAGCTGACGTGTATCTGTTTTGATTTTGACGCTTTGTATTCTCCTTAGTGAGATACGGCAGGTGCACTGTTCCCGATGTTAGGGCTTGGGAGCAGGGCGATACATGCTTGGATTGAGGTTCCGAACAGCAGATTTTATTTCATTGACATCCGGTATGGCAATAAGCATGTTATTGTCTTCCTGTGTGAGTAATTGCGGTATATGCTGCAGAAAGGTATCTACACCACTCACTGCCTCTTGCGCAAAGAGGTGTTTATAAAAGAAACCGATGCATCCCCTAAAGTTTGATTATCTTGAAGTGTTTTCCCCTGCTAGGTTTTGTAGATCATGGATTAGTTGGCGTCGATGTCTATCTTTAACAATGCTATGAAAGTAAGCTGTGTTAGCTTCTCCCTCTGTTACCCAATGAGTTCTAGATTTCTGCACCCAATCTGATGTTTGGGCTTTTGTCGCTTGGAGAAGCTGAGCTTCAGCTAAGGAAAGTGCCATTCTATTTGCAGGCATAGGGTCACCATCAAATTGAGACTCCAATCGTTTGTAATTAGCTTCAGCCATATCAACGTTGCTAAAAACATTTTCGTAAATTTCACGGTTCCAACTTCGGAGATCTTTCTTGAGCCGATTAAGCTTGGAATAAAGACTTCTCATGCCGCCAGTCATAGGGTACTGTTGCCACTTTTCTTTTACAAAAGCCAAGAAGTCTGAATGTAAGGCCCATGCATTGATATATCGAAAAGGGATATGAGGTCTTGCTTGAGACAATGTGCATTTTAGAAATAGTGGGGCGTGATCAGAAGTTGCCCTTGATAAATGGTGAACCACAACGTCAGCAAACAAATTTGAGAATGATATTGTGCACAAATATCTATCCAAACGGCGCATTATTCTACTGTGTCCAGTCGTGTGCGCCCAAGTAAATAGAGAACCCTTAAAAGGAAGATCTTGTAATCTGCAAATATCAACACACTCTTTAAAATCCAAGATGCGAAGAGGTGGCGTAGTACGGCCTTTATGTTCATCTAGGGATAGAAAAGAATTAAAGTCACCACCTATTATCCACGGCACTAATATGTTGCATGACATTTCAACAAGAGAAGCCCAAAGAGGCCACCTATCGGAGATAGTATGCCGGCCATATATGACTGACCAGGCAAAAGGTTGTTGAGTTTGTTGGTGGATACAAGAGAAGAGAGTGGTTTGGTCACCATGGCACACATCAAGTAACTGTAAAGAGGATGAGTTATAGAAGAACCAAATGTTACCTTGGCAGGTTTCAACAGCATTTGAGAAGCCCAGCTTTAATCGAAAAGAAATAAGCTTAGAAGAACGTTGTTTAGGCTCAATAATTGCCAAGATGTCCAGCTTTGTTTACGTAGCAGAGTGATCAAACAGTCTAGAGAGGTACGAATACCTCCAACATTCCATGTAATTGCATTCATAATGAGGTTGGGGGTGGTGTTGAGCCCAAATGTGTGGCACTTCGAGTTACTATGGTCGATGGGGGTCTAGGCGGCAATTCGTGCCGAAGTCGTCGTCTACGTCTAGATGCTGATGGAATAAATCCATCAGAGTCAGGGGCTGTACTAGCTAAGCATGCATGCAGAATATCTTTGTCATTAATACTTGCCGGACGAGATGATAGCCGTTTGGCAAAGTTTTCAGCAGCCTCAATCATCTGTTGCTGAAACTTAGAGCGTGAAGCTGTGTCTATTTGGATACTTGTATTGCCAATTTGGTCAGTATCAGAATCGGAAACTTGACAAAAGTCATGGTCATCTGTACGGCCTTGAGTTTGCAGCAATTGATTGTCTGGCATACCCTGCAGTGACTGCTGCAGTATATCATCTTGATAAATCGTTATATCAATATCCTCATGTGGTTGTTGCGATTGCAAAAAGGCCTCATTGTCTTCATGCACCAGATGGGGATGTAAACCTTCGTGATTATCATTGAGATCAGCATGAACAGAGGTAGGTTGGAAAATATCATGTTCTGTATCATTGATGTCAACATGAACAGAGGTAGTTGGTGGGAACAGCGTCTACGATGGGTTCTGCGGAAGAATTCTTTCCTTGGTCCATGGCATCAGATGAAGCTGGCGTTTTTAGAGTAAAACAATATTGGCTTGACCAATGGTTGAATCTTTGTGCTGCTTCTTTGGAGTCCATCTTGTGGCATTCTTTTGAGACTTAGATGGTTTTTCAACGGGAGCATCACCGCATGCAGAGGCAACGTGACCTAGACGGCGGCAGTCAGTGCAGAAGGATGGTAGATCTTCATAAACTATTTGCTGTTGAATTATTTTCTGTTTCCCTTGTAGGAATAGTTTCTTAGGGAGATCTTTTGAAACATCAGCTTCGACACAAACACGTGCTACGGAGGGACGAAGTCCATCGGCGGTGGCTACGTCCAGCTTAATAGGGTGACCTACAACACTTGCAATCTCAAAAAGTGCCGCCTTTTGATGAAAATGTAGCGGCAAACCTGGAAAAGCCACCCAAATGGGAACGATCAGAGCATCTGCAGAAGGATCAAAGTCAATTGTCCATTTGGTAACGCGCATTGTACAACCGGCGATCGTCCATGATCGCCGATAAAAACAACGTATAGTCCGGTTCATGGATAAAATTCAGCAGCACATGAGATTGATCTAAAAGTGTAATCTTTACGTCGGATTTAAACCCCATACGATCAAAAACTTTGCAGATGATCTTTAACGTGGCCGGCCAAACCAAAACGTGCCAACTACAGATAACCGGTAAGGAGTGGCCAAAGCGTCAATCTCATCATCAGAGAAGGCGATCAAAGGATGGCCTTTATGCTTGGAGATTGTCTTGGGTGATATAGGTGTTTGAACGGGAGTGGAGTCAGCAATGACAGCGGCGAAGGATCGTGCGCCGCCGGCAGTGGGAAGGCCTGGGGAAGACGACGCCATAGATGTTGTTTTTGTTTCATATATATATATATATGTGTGTGTGTGTGTGTCTATATATATATAAAGGCGTGTGATAGGGGCGGAGAAAACTTTCCATTCTTCAATTTGTTGCCTTTGTGCCTTCTCCAAATATATCACCATTTAATGAACTACTTAGTTCATTTAACTAAGTACTTCACTTAGTGAACTAGTTTAGTTCATTAATGATGGCACCTGAAAATAGTTCAAACACAACAAATGTTCGCCATTTGATGTAAGATTTAAAGCTTCATGTCTCGTTAGTACGACAACATTAAATATGAACTATATAAGGCAGGTTTCATGCAGAAACGTGTCAAGTCATAAAACGTGTCATGCATTTCTTTAGTACACGTTATTTAAATCATGTATTTTGTAATCACTCAAACCTCTTTTTCTCTATAGGAGCCAGTCAGCAGAATAGATGATTTATTGCAGCACATACCCAGTCTAGTTACATCAGAGATGAATGTCCAATTGATCTTTATGCCGACGATGCAGGAAACTAAAGTCTTGTTATTTATTTTGGCATCCGAGGCATTTTCCCAAAGCCTTAATGCATTAGTCCTATCGGACGCCTTACTTGGATTTTCAATAGGGAGGATATGGCCGATCATCTCCCATCTTGCTTTTGCAGACGACTTATTGTTATTTCTTAATGTTTCTGTTCGTAACTTGAAGAGATTTCGCCTTTTTCATGACTTATATCAACTGGCTTTAGGACAACGTGTCAATTTTCAGAAAAGCCACTTTATTCCATCTTTGTATGTGTCTTCCGTTAGGACTCAACGGTTGGCGCAGGTGTTAGCAATATCTCCTGCTACGTTGCCCATTAAATATCTTGGAGTTCATATTTGCAAAGGGCGTACTCGGCCACAATACTGTTTAGATTTACTGAGTCAGGTCGATGCACGTCTTCTGAGTTGGCAAAATAACTTTCTGTCCTCCGCAGGTAATTGGTTTTAATTAAGCATGTTCTGAGTGCTTTGCCAGTTCATATTCTAGCTGTTTTATCTTTGCCAAAGAGTACATTGCATGCTCTTTGGGGTCGCATTTACCATTTTTTTGGGGTGATGCTGCTAACCGTGATAAGCTCCATTGGGTTAAATGGCAAACTCTCTTCACACCATGTGAGGGGGGGTCTCGGTATATGGAATATTGGTTTTTGTCATTGGCTTATTCCGCTAAGTAATGGTGGTCATATCATCAAGCCCGTTCTTTGTGGGCGCATTTTATAAGGTCCAAGTATGGTAGTCGCTTTCAACTGCGGATTACTGACTCTGCATGTTAGAAACGAATTTGTGAGATTCATTCTATTTGTATGGTACATGTTGATGGTGCTGCTCCTCATTATGTATGGCGGCCTACGGATAAGGGTGAATTTACTTTGAAGTCAGCCTATGAGGTACTGCATCCTGCAGGGGTCAAGCTCTTTTCACACCAGTTTATTTGGCACCAGTTGCAATTCCCTATTGTACGTGTCTTCTTATGGAAATTGTATCATGGTGCTATTCTGGTCCAAGATAACTTACGTAAATTAATGATTCCTGGACCCACTTGCTCTCTTTGTTGTCGGGCAGAATCCGTGACGGTTGTGCATCTTTTTCTGAATTGTACTTTTACTAGACTTCTATGGTTGCAATTTGCCTCTTGGCTTGATGCACCTCAGCTGCATCATTATACTTTGCGCCAATATATTTTGGCTTGGTGGACTTCCACCCGTGGTACTACTCTCATAGGATGTCTTCGTCTAGTTGCACCGGGCTTGATTCTATGGAATGTTTGGCGTATGTACACCTCTAATGTATTCAGGGAGGAGACATGGTCTTATCACAAATCTTATCACAATTGTACGAAATGGTCCGCCGCAAACTCTATTTTTTGTGTGGCACCCAGGCTGGCACCAAGCATGCTTCTCTTGATCTCCATTTATTTTTGCACGGTCTTTTGCCTCGACTTTATAGTCGACGACCACGGGTGGTGCGCTGGCTAGCACCCTCACCTGGTCAACTTAAATTAAATGTTGATGCAGTGGTTGGCATGGTCTCTGCAGGGGACGGTGCAGTCCTTCGTGATTCAACATGCACTTTTCGAGGAGCTATAGTATATTATCTTCTGGATTCCATTCCATTTCATATTGAATTGCAGGCGGCTACATTGGCTATGATGTATTTCCAGCATCGCTTTCTCAATATAGATTTGGAGGTTGACTCACTTGGCGTTGTGGATTACATTCGTACTTATCCTACACGCCTGACTGGTTTCTTACAGTTGGGCAGTGGCATGCTTATCCATGTTCCACGCTAGACAAATATGGTTGCGCATATGTTGGCTCATTATAGGCAGCTTCATTTCGGCTTCAGTGAATTTTGGAGATATGATGATTTGCCCTCTCTCATTAAAGATACATTACATACCAATGGAGCTACTTCTTATCAACGTTCATAATGGCCATCTATGTCATCTACAGCTGCAGTACTTGGATAGTTGCTTGTTTCGTCATTTGACACAGGCAACCCAGGTAATGTCATACTCCCTCCTTGTATCTTCTTATTATTTTCCTTTACTACTGCGGCGGACCATGGCTTTTTTGAGCTGGTTGTTGCTTGTGTCCTCGGATACAGACAACATGGGTATTTGCCTTTCCTATTTAGGCTTACATCTCTACTTATTTCCCATACTTTTATTGCTGTTCACTCTTCCACTCTGTCTTTCTTGCACGGTTTACTGATGGCAGACATGGTGGCGGAGTTCACACTGCTGGATCGTTGACCATACTCATTTCTACATTCCTGCTACATTACATTATCTCTAGCGCACTGGCAATGCCTACTCTCTGACTAACTCTCCTACACACATTGCTACTTTTGCTTTGATTCTTGCTGGACGGCACTTCCTTTGGGCTTCCTGTGCTTATTATGATTCTCGTTATCCTTTGCGCCCTACATGTATTATGCTATTTTGGCCATCGTATAAATATGTATGTTTTTTCCTTCACCAAGGCTTTTTTAACAAGGGTGGTTTTACTTGGTAACATTTTAATGCGACATATCATATACGACTGTCGATTGGCACTACTCCGATCTTTGCATTGGATTTTTTAATTTGATGACGAGATTTTGTACTATGGCATTCCTCCGCCGTAGGTGAGGCTTACTAATAAAATTTTCTTCCTGCCATATATATATATATATATATATATATATATATATATATATATATATATTAACAGAAACAGCTCATAAATTCAATGCCTAGGAAGAAAATTCAGGTTCAGGCATAGCCGTACAGCCATTTAGCTCTTGAATACATAAAAAAAATTGCCAAAATCGTTGTTAGAAATAAGGTACAAGCAACCAGTAACTTGTCTGTTCTACATTCTTGATCTAAAGCAGCAAACAAAAACTGTGGTTGATGCATCAAAACCTTCGCAAGCTTCATCTGATGGGGACATACTCCACAGGGAAAAAAAACACCAGAGATCAAGTATAGCATTATGCATTGACATTCAACTCCTCGGTATCATTCTTTAACAAGTTTTCTCAATAATGCTTCTGCTCGTTGCTCAATCTTTGGCATCGCCCAATCATACTGCACTATGTCAAGATTGTCTTTCTCCGCGCTCAAACTCTTTGAAGGATCAAAAAACCACTCATTTGCATCATTTTTGAGTGTCATCTGTAGCATTTTCTTCTCCCAAATGAGACTAAATAAACCCCTTAGTCCAAACAGATTCAGGAAGTACCATGAGCGACTGCTGACATAGCTGACATCAACAGTACTCAGATCAATGCCATTTTGTAACATTGATCTGAACCTTTGAGTAAGTGGGAATGGAATCTTTGCTGCTACAAATCCAGAGAAAAAGAAGTTGACCCACGCAAAGTCAAAGTCTGGGGTATAATCATGGAAAGGTTCTTCTTCATCAATATCCATAGCCATATTAGGATCAGAGAACATCTGCGCCTGAGGATTCTGAGCTTGGCCCTTAGGCACGTGCAACAAACCATTTTCCTCGTTAGTGTAACAAGTCTTCCGAGCTCGAAACGACTTGGCAGGAATAAAGTTAGCAGCCGCAGTTAAATGTCTGGCCCTAATTATTACCTGCCCTTCTTTAACGATTTTGGGATCGGGGTTTTGAGTGGAGCGCATGAGTTTGGAGACGAAGTAGCGGAGGACTCCGATCAATATCATCACCACCGATAAAGGTATCAAAACCCAGTCCCTTATAGCCGAGTCCAGCACCAAATCCTCCGCCATGATTCTTGATTGATATGCTTCCTGCTACCCCTGCCAAATATATATATATATATATATATATATATATATATATATATATATATATATATATAATAAAAATATATACATATATATATGTATATATTTTAATTTTTTATATCAACATAATTTTATTCACTGTCTCACTTGTGGTGGAGAAAAACCATATTACAAGAGTCAGTATATGAAAAAACATGATACAAATCGCTAATGATGGCGCTTCTCCAATCGTATATGATATGCCGCATTAAAATCTTGTCAAGTAAAAAACCTTGACGAAGGAAAAAGCGTACATATTTATCCGACCAGGAATAGCGCGTAATGTACATGTGAATGAATATATGAATAGAAATGTGTGAGATGAACTACAATATGTTGTTGTTCCATTCCTCGAGGTTGCCGACGTGTCTTGACATATTGCATGGCCGCACTTGATGACGTTGATTATAGGGTTGTTTGGTGGAAAAAGATACACCATATCAGTGAAGAGTTCGCATGCTGTAGAGGATTCCTTAATGCCGTGCACCTCGTGAGCAGGCAAAAGAGCCATTAGGAGTAACAACATGTTTGTAACCACAAACAGATTGAATGAAAGCCAAATCATACCGGAGTCGTCTTGGCATAAATTCAACCAAGACGACAAAACGGAGGAGAAGACGGTGCGTGTTTGCTTTCTCGATCGCGAGACTATGAGCAGGCTCCGTGATGTCCTCATGTACATGTGCCACCATGGAAAAGAAGATACAACAGCAAAAGTGAGACAACATCTAGTATAAGAAAATCAACAGAAGGAGCAGCACACATAATGATCATATAGACGAATGATAACGCACCAATGTTGCCTGCGTTCGAAAACACAGGCAACTATAAAGAGATTGAGCTGACATGTATCACAGCCGAATTGTTGGCAAATGAAGGTCCATATATAATGCGCCTCGTACCTCACACGGCAACGCTTGGACCGAAATGTAGCGATGCAGGCCAGAAGAGCGGTATCCATATCTTGCAAGTCTGTGTGAAGCCAAATTTGCTTCTCTTGGACAATATTGAAGCGTGGAATTATTGAGCGTGAGAAATTGTGATGCTCGTGCAATGTCCGATGACAGCATTCCTGTGACTTGCCCAGGATCAGCCAGCAAAGTAATTAAATATTGACAGTCCGTTTCAACGACAAGGCTGCCATGGTGCTGCGCGTAGTACATCAGTGCAATTATCAAAGCTTGAGTCTCAGCCCTTAGGGGGCTCAACAGAGGTAGTGGAAAACTGATGGCCGAATGAAACAAACCCTGGCATGTGCGAAGAACTGCCGCTCCTGCTGACATTTGTTGTCCTACTGCAGCGTCAACATTTAGTTTTAGCTGCCAGATGGTGGAAATCTCCATCGAACTATAATGGCTCGCTTCATGCGCAGTGGCGGGGAGAAGTGCTGAGCCACTAGGTGTGGTATGTTTGGGCAATTTCTTCCCATTGATTGAGGCACACCACGTGTATATCGACCCTTTTATTTTTGTGTATAGCCTGTCATAATCGAACGATTCCTCTCCAAACCTGCATGAAGCGTACATCTTCCATATTTCCCACAACCGCAAGGGATGAAACAATTGTCTTGAGCTGGCCCCCCATTGTTTTGGTTGATGACCTCTGCCACCACCTAAGTAATGTCGTCTGATGGTATGTGAAAGAGGCATTGGGCCATTAAACGTGACAGACATGTCAACCCAAATAGGGCAATGAATGAGCAATGTAAGAACACATGATCTTGGATGTCATGAGATTGCCGACAAAAAAACACATTGAGAAAGGATAAGCCGTCATCCATCCACGGAAATTGTCTACCATTGGAAGTGAGTGATTCCAAAGACGCCAAAGAAAGATTTTTTGTCCTGGGTGCATATTTTTCCACCAAATATATTTCGTCTCCGCCTTGGGGGAATGATCCAAAATCAAAGTGCATGCAGATCGATGGAAAATTGACCATTCTCCTCTGGTGTCCAATGCAACATTCCATTGATTATGGAGTATGCATCTCCATGAACTCATTTGTGCGCGCTATTCATTTCCATGTTGATGAATCATAGATATGTGAATAGATTGAAGAACGATGACCATACATGGATCGACAAAATTCTGCCAAAGATTGTTTGAGTTAAAGTACTTCCACCATATTTGACAATCGTACGCTTGCTGGACATGCAAAAGAGAGCGGTTGCCCAGACCGCCAGCTTCAATTGATCGACAGACAGAAGGCCAGGATTGCCAGTGATGACGACCTTTCCAGAGAAAGGAAGCCATTTGCCTATTGAGGATATTTATGATGCCCTTTGGCAGTCTGGAACTAGCTATTAGATGAGTTGGCAACGTATTAAGGACATGTTGATAAGTGTTAGCCTGCCCGCCATGGACAAGAATTCTGTCGACCAAGACGATAGCTTGGCGTCAAAATGAGCAAGAAGATTGGAACAATACCTGGCTTTATTAATCCCGTATACAAGTATGACCCCAAATATTTTATAGGCAGAGTAGCAGACCTCATCCCTAATGCAGTCGTTGCATGAGACACCAAAGCCCCCTGCCCCACAACAAATTGACTTTTGTGATAGTTGACTAGTTGACCCGAAGCATGCTGATAGATATCTAAAAATTTTCGAAACTTTGATAAGTTGCAAGATGTACCATTAAGAAAGATTAATAAGTCGTCTGCGAATCCCAAATGAGAGACACAAGGTGTGCGGCCTGCCCTGAATCCCTGAAGTTGACCCGTCCATATATGATGATTTTAAACCACGTGTAAATCCTTCAGATGATAAAATAATAATAGAGGAGATAATGGATCCCCCGCTTCACCCCCTCTACCAATGAAAAGTATTCTGTCAGAGAGCCATTGAGCAAAATTGAACATGTTGTGCCGCTTAAGTTATTGATAATAATGCGAACCAAACGAGCGTCCATACCCATTCGTTGCAACAGCTGTTGAAGATACTTCCAACTCACCCTATCAAAAGCTTTCGCCATGTCTAATTGATAAGAACATGTCCTCCCCGTGTTTGCTTGTCTAATACATGAACCATTCCTGTGCAATAAGACTTGTTCCGTGATGTTGCGGCCCTTCATAAAACCCGCCTGTTCTTGAGATATAAGTCTGGGCAAGATACACCCCAATCTTGTAGCTAGCAGCTGTGTGATGGTCTTAGAAATAAATTAGTTAGGCATATCGGCCTATAATCCGCAAAGGATTGTGGGTTGCTAACCTTGGGTATCAAATAATGATGCTGCTGCCACTGACTTAGGCATTTGAATACCCAAGAAGAATTCTTGAACTGCTTTGTGAACATCATTCTGTATTTGGGGCAAAATCGTCTATAAAAAGAGCTGGGGTAGCCATCCGGGCCAGCTTGCATTTGTTGGACTAAGATCCCACACCGCTTCTTTGTCCTCTGACAGTCAAGGGATACGACCTTCAACATACTGTATCATCTGCCGTTATCAATGATGGAAGTGTTGAAGAATTAGCTCACATTCTGAAATGGACTCCTCAGCAAAGAGATGAGAAAAATAATTAATAGCCTCAGTTTGAATGTCACTTTGCTGTTCAAGCACGGTGCCGTCCTGCTTAATGATTCTGTGGAGCAATCTGGTGGCTTCGTTTATGCTCTAACCGATTGGTGAAAGAAAGATGTGTTTGCGTCACCATCCTTCAACCACTTAATGTTGGCCTTCTGTTTCCAATAAAGAAATGCTCGTTTTGAGAAAGGCGTAACTCAGCAATGCGCTTATGATACAGGGCTCGCGTAGAATCCGTGGGATTAGTATCATAAGCTCGTTCTGTGATTTTAACTTCTGTTTCTGCTTGTGACACTGCATCAAAGATGTTGCCAAATGTATCTTTGTTCCCATTGACGTAAATCTTTACGTAAGAGAGATAACTTACGGCTTAACCCCAACATGCCACCCTACAGTTGGGTATGATTGCCATCTATGTATCAACAAATGCGTCAAAGTCTGCGTGGGTTGTCCATACATCGAGATATCGAAACAGTGATGGTGTTCGTGGGCATCCAAGTCACATGTTAGAAGCAAAGGAGAGTGGTCCGAAGTGGCTCGTGAGAGTTGTCTAACTTGCATATATGGAAAGATATCAACAATAGAATCGGAACTCATAAAACGATCTAAGCGTCGCCACACACGGCCTAAACCTCTGCCATCTGACCATGTGAAGCATAATCCTTGAACTGTATTTCCTGTAACTGACAATGCAGAATAAAGTCATTGAATCTTGCAACATACGTAATGAGGCTGCGACCTTCCCCGATGTTCTTTCCAGCAGCGTTCGGAACGTGTTAAAGTCTCCTCGATAATCCGCCATGGGATGTTAAGTGTCGTATATAAAACTACCGTAATTCACCCACAGTATACGACGCAGAAGAATTGAATGCCGCCCATATACCCCTGTGAACCAGAAACATTCTCCAGTGGCACGCCATTGGAACTTATGGAGTGATGTTGACTTCCATATTTTTCGTCTTCCCGAGTGAGAAATGAGTCCTTCCAAAAAAACCATATTTGATCATTACAAACTGATATAAGCATTAGAGAAACCAAATTGTAACTGATATGATTGTAAAGCACTGGATCTGAGCTTGGGTTCGATTACAATAAGCAAATAAACTTTATGCTTACGAACTAGTGAAAGTATTCTATTAAATGAACTGCGAATTCCTCTAACATTCCATAATAGGAGCTTCATTGAGAAAGAGGATCAAAAGAGTTTGAGATGTGCGCTGCACGTAACCTGGTATGTCGGGGAGAAGGTGGTTCAGTTCGTCTTAATATTCTGGGGCCCCTGGCTCAAATTGCTATCTGGGGGAGCAACTGCTGTGTGCTCATCCAAATTTGTGGTTGTGGCCTCTATGTTGATATTGTCAACCGAGGCGATCCCTGCTTGATTCTCGTTAGCACTTGAGTCAACATAAGCTGCTTCAATTAAGTTGGCAATGTTGTCTGTATAATTCCGATCCTGTTCATCTGTTCGTGGGTCTACTTCCGCATCCGAGTGTGAGTCAATCCATGCGGCCTCTTGAATTTCTCCTATTATGCTATCATCAACACCTTTTAAGCGCGAAATATCCTGAATATTCGATACAGCATAACTGCAGCCATATCAGGAGAGGGAGGATGCACTGCGGATATGTGTTGATCTGGGGGTAATTCAGTTGCATTGGTGTTCATCTGTTTCTACTTGCAGATTCGCAGTTGAAGAACCGTTTTTTTTTGGGGGTCCAACGTTGCTTCTGTGTGGTAATGCTTTCTTTGATCTTGGAAAATCCGTTGCTTGTCGTCTGGCAGAAGCGGCGGCGTGGGTTTTCTTTGCCGCAAACTACTGTTACGTGTCCGAGTTTATAGCAAGAGGAGCAGTATTTCGGCAGATCTTCATGCTCAACGTTCTGCATGATTACTCGAGATGGTGTTTGGATGAATACCCTTTGAGGCAGTTCTTTGGAAACGTCCAACTTAACACAAACTCATGCTACCGATGGACGATTCATCGCTGGCATCGATGCATCCAATTTTAGGGGCGTGCCTAGCATCGCAACAATTTGAAGAGTTGCGTCTTGCGATTGCATGTGAAGAGGGAGGCCCGGGAACGTGACCCCTATTCGAACGATTGGCACTATCGACCGCAGAATCATAATCTGGAGTCCATTTGTGATTCTCATTTGTTTTCCTGAAATGATCCTCCTCTTCTAGAAAAGCATCGTATGTAGTCCAGTTCTTGATCAAAGTGAAGAACGATATGTGTGGGATCTAAAAGTCCCACCTTTACCGCCCCAATGAAACCAATTCGATCCATGGCTGAATGTATTGTAGCTAACGGCGGACGACCATACCAAAATGTGCCTACCAATGTAAACCGATACGGGGCTGCTAAGGAGCTAATTTCTTCCTCTGAAAATGTGATCATAGGGCTTCCTTTGTATTTGTGAATGGCTTTCGGTTGAACTTTGGCTGCAGATGCAAAAAGCGATGCGAATGAAACGTTTATGTGAAACTGGGTTTGCCGTAACAACGGCCGATGCTCATTCATTTGATTTAGATCGTTTGGCAATATCTGATTGCAGAAAGGAATGGAGTTTGCGGATGAAGGCGAAGATGTCGACGATGGCGGCTACGCCACCAGCCGTGAAGGCGATCGCACAGAGGGCAGCATCGGTTTTCCTATCAAAATATATATATATATATATATATATATATATATAATATATATATATATATATATATAATGCCTCCCTCCCTAGCGTGCTCTCTCCCACGGCGATTGGTGGAGCCGCCCCACCATCTTCCTCAATCTCCGCCATTACCTTTCACCCTCTGATTCTTTGCTAACACCCGCCATCACATGGCGGCCTCATCAGCCGCGGTGGCACCAGCAGCCACGGGTAGCGGCACAACCAGCTTCTCCCACGCGACTCTTTTGCCTCGTTGTTCAGGAACACGACGACACCAGTCAAACCGAAGGAAGTCCAGAAGTATAAGGGCAGCCCAATGATTACCTTCACCGATGAAGAAACTCACTCATTAGCCGCCCCATATCGATTTACATCGGTAGGCACTTTTTGGTACGGACGGCCACCCCTAGCAACGATCCGCTCCACCATTGATCGTATTGGATTCATAGGAGTGGTAAAGGTGGGACTTTTGGATTCTACGCACATTATGCTCCATTTTGAACAGAGCAAGACTACATCCGCTGCTTCTCACAAAGGGGTTGGATCATCTCTGGAAAGCATATGAGAATCACCAAGTGGACGCCAGATTATGACCCTATGATCAAAGTGCCAATTGTTCCAATATGGGTATCATTCCCGGGTCTTCCCATACACATGCATCATAAAGATGATATCTTTCAAGTGGCGGCTATGTTGGGAGAACCGCTGAAATTAGATACAGCCACAGCCACGATGAATCGTCTGTCTGTAGCACGAGTGTGCATTTAACTGGATGTATCTAAAGAGCTTTCTCATCGAGTATTCATCCAGACGTCCTCTCGAGTAATATGCAAAATGTTGAATACGAGGATTTGCCACAATATTGTGAACATGTTATCGGCTGGGACATGTCGCAGCTGACTGTGGCAAACACACTGCCAACCCTAAACAGCCTACTACAACAGTTGATAAACCAACGAATTTTCCCAGGCCAATCCAATGGACAAAACTAAAAAGCAGCGTTTGACACCAGAAAAGATGGGACCTTTGATCGACATGCCTCAAACCGGAGTCGCTGAGCCACATGCAGACGCAGAGTTGCCTCCATTGCAGACTATGGTAGAAACGCATGACGTAGCGATCCCGCCATCACCGGACATGGCGGTAGCTCTGGAGATTTCTGATGTCCAGGACATCTCCAGACTTAAGGGGTTGACGATTGTATAATGGAATATATCCCGGAAAAAAACAATAACTGACTCTCATTCGGACAATGAATTAGACCCTCCATTGCATTCTAGCAGACTTGGTGAGCTTGATCAGAGCTGTGCAGAGAACATAGCACATATGATTGAAGCCACTTATGTTGATGCTCACTCTACTGAACAGGAGCCGGTGATTCCTCCTGACCCACAACCATCTCAGGGGCCAAGGCTCTTATGAAGGACTCATGACAATCCCACTTCTCCTCGACTGACAAGGTTACGTACCGCCCACCTCTCAAACTCTTTGATGTTTTGTCACAATGAAGATACTCTTATGGAATGTTTGTGGCATTCGCACATCTTTTAATCGATTGTTATCATTAACCCAAAAGTATAACATACACGCTTTAATTGTCATTGAACCAAAGCTTAGACCCACAACATTATTATCTTATCAACTGCAACTGGGTTTTTCAAAATCGCATTCTGCTTGTAATGATCAAATTTGGTTTTTTTGGAAGGAATCAATCTTGAGTTGGGAAGAGGAACAACATGGACAACAACATCATTCAATAAAATTTCAGTGGCTAGCCACTGGTGATTGCTTCTGTATGACGGCTATATATGGTCGCCATTCTATTTTACTTGCGGCGGATATTGTGGGAAGAATTGGAGCAATTTCATGATGAAAATACAATACCGTGGATACTCGGAGGAGACTACAATACTTTTAGAACCTTAGAAGAGCACCGCGGCAGATCACAACCCTCGCTGCGCACTCTACAGGATTTCAATGATTTTGTCCAGCGCTGTCATTTACAGGTGGTTCCTTATCAAGGCTCATGTTTCACTTGGTCAGATGGACGTGGTTTAGGTCATGTATGGAGTCGCCTTGATCGTTTTCTGACATCGTTATCTTTTTCTGATTTATTTCCAATTACGCAAGTTCAACATCTCTCAAGAGCGACTTCTGATCATGCTCCACTATTATTGACATGCGACATAGAAGGTCCCAGAGCTCCATCGGTATTTCGCTATCTAGATGTTTGTGAAACTCATGCAGACTTCGATGATTTTGTCGCCCATAGCTGGCAATCATATCCAACAGTTAGGGGCATGTGGGGGCTCCATAAATAACTATCTTCTTCTACGGCGAGATCTAAAGCAGTGGAATAAGGATACTTTGGCAATATTTTTGACACAGTATCCATGTAGAAGCACTGGGTAAAAATCGCAGAAATCTAGCATGATGAGGCTTCAACAGACATCACGCGAACCATATATCATTAAAGAATCGTGGAGCTTAAAATAGCTCAAAATCGAGCCTTTCTCTTCTGGAAACAGAAAGCAAATATTAAGTGGTTGAAAGAAGGTGACACCAACACTTCATTTTTCCACCAGACCGTCAAAGATAAAGGATGCGGGCAGAACATTCGTCGAATTTTGACGCCAGAGGGGACTGAATGCACTCAGCCGAATGAAATTGCAGCTGAAGCCATTCGATATTTTTCACAGTTGTTTGCAAAGAATAAGTCACAGATTGTGATGCCATACTACAGTATATACCAACATTGATCGATCCAGAGGACAATAACATGTTACAAAGCGATTCCATCGCTAGCAGAGGTGAAGACGGGCGGTTTGGGATCTCAGTCCCATAAGTGCAGTGGGACCGGATGGTTAGCCATGGTCCTTTTATCGGAAATTTTGGCATTTGCTCCAGCATGATATCACAAGGCAGTCCAAGAATTCTACTTAGGAATCCGAATGCCAAAACCCACAACTACGGCCACAATTATACTTATACCAAAAGTCTGCAACCCACAAACATTTGCAGACTATCGCCCAATATGTCTCACCAATTTTATTTCTAAAGTTATTACAATCTTACTTGCATCCAGACTCGCAAATATCCTGCCAAAACTAATGTCTCCGAACCAGCAGGATTCATGAAAGGACGTGGCATCACAAACAAGTATTACTTGCACAAGAAATGGTTCATGTTCTTGATAAACGAACGAGAGGAGGGCAAATCATTGTTAAGAAGTTGGATATGGCCAAGGCATTTGATTGCGTAAGTTGGCAATATTTGCAGCTATTATTATGGAAAATGGGCATGAATGAACGCCTTGTGCAGATCCTCATAAATAATTTGACCGCGACCAACTGCTATATTCTTCTCAATGGTAGTTTGACGGATTCTTTCGCTCTTGGACGAGGAATCAAACAGTGTGATCCTTTATCGCCGTTTTTATTTATATTATCCTCTGAAGGCTTCTCAAGAGGTCTTAAACATCTATTTCAGACGGGGGTTATTTCAGGATTCAAGACAGGCCGAGTGCCATGTGTCTCGCATTTGGGATTTGCTGATGATTTATTAATTTTCTTAAACGGTGCTGCGCAAAATTCAAGCAGATTTTGAAAATTTCTTGATACATACCAGAAGGCGTCGGCACAACTGGTAAACTACAACAAAAGTCAATTTGTGCTAGGACAAGGACTTTCACCCAATAATGCACTGCAAGCTTTGGGCATACGATCAACATCATTGCCCATTAAATATTTAGGATATATTTGTACAAGGGAATCAACAAAGCCAGGTACTGTACCCCCCTACTTAATCACTTCGATGCTGAGCTGTCTGCATGGTCGACGAAATTACTTTCAATGGCGGGTCGACTTGTACTTATCAAATATGTGCTGAACACAATTCCAACTCATCTCAAAGCCAGCTCCAAGCTTCCAAAAGGAGTGATTAGTATTCTAAAATCGCAAAATGGCTGTTTTCCTTTGGAAAGGAAGGCATCATTGGCAATCTTGGCCCTTAGTATGTCGTGGGGTTGAATTTGATGGACTTGGAATTTGAAGCCTTTCGAATGTTCAAAAATCATATGATTGTCAACTTTGGTGGAAATACTTCCATTCAAATACGCAATGGTCTGAATTCAGCAGAGCCAAGTACGGCCAACGCTCCTCCACATATTCGCATATTTATGACTCATCAACATGGAAGCGAATATGTAAAATCAATGCTTATATGGAGTTGCATACTATTCAGACACATGATATGCTCCACTGGATACCGGATAGCGCATGGACAATTTTCTATACGCTTAGCCTACTCATTAATCGCCGCCCAGGTTCAAGTAAAGTCGAGTCATGTTACATTTGGTGGGAATCCTCTCACCCAGGACAAAAAAATTTTCCTATGGCGACTATGGAATAACTCGCTTACACTTGTTAATAATTTATGCTGCTGGCTCATATCACTGCCATCATAATGTATTTTTTGTCGGCAACAACACGATCATCAAGACCATATATTCATGCATTGTTCAAAAATACGGCCTCTTTGGGTGGATATGTCATTCACATTCTCGAGTCCAATGCCACAATCGCGCACAATCAAAGCGCATCTCTTACGTTGGTGGAACACTTCTTCATCGAGAACTATGATGGGCCAGCTACGAGTAATTGTGCCATCGCTAGTGACTTGGGAGATGTAGAAATCATATGCAGCATGTAGATTTAGGGAAGAACATTCAGTCCAGAACGATTACATACAAAGGTAAAGTCTGCAATCTAAACATGCTGCGCTGCAGTGAATGATAAAAATTTTGCCATGTTTATACCTCATCTTGTCCAACAACATTACTCGCCACCAATCCGAACAAGACGATTGACAATTGTCCGTTGGCAATTTCCACACCGAAGATGTCGTCGCCTTGGCTTGAATTGAGCCAGGGCAACTTGGGTATGCGTTTGGACATTACATATGCTATCATTTCATGTTTCATTGCCATTGTGATAACTGCTTCCTTGCTCTATCACTAGGTATATGTCAAAGTGGATCCATCTAGCCCAAGTCAATATCCATTTCCAACATCAAGCGATTGCCGACTCCATCGGGGCAGTAGCGTCTTCTATTATGCCGCCATTGTGTCGATGCATTTATGTTTATATAGCTTTAGTATCAATGACAGTCGTATAAATATGTACGCTTTTTCCTTCGCCAAGGTTCTATCCACAAGGGTGGTTTACTTGGCAAGGTTTTAATGCGGCATATCATATACGACAGGAGATACACCGTTTTACGCTCGCTATTTCACTTATTCTCATACGATGATGCTTGTAAATGATGCTTGTAATATGGTTTTCCTCCGCCATAAGTGAGGCTTTTAATAAAATTTTCTTTCCATAAATAAATAAATAAATATATATATATATATATATATATATATATATATATTTGTGATGGCCAGTTAGAAGAAAATGAAGAAGAAATTGTAGTTAGAAAAATACTCCAACAAAATACCAATTGTAAAAAATTGTGTAGAACCCAAATGATAGTATTTTGTCCTATTCTACCCACTCAAACCACTCCTTGGCCGGCCCCTCTCCATGCAAGTGGGAAGAATAATTTTCTTCTCTTCTGTATTCAACTACAGAATAAAATCTTACACACTTTACACCAGTCATCACACTTTCTCCCACTTGTATTACACAAGCAACAAGACAAGCTACCCTCTCTTTCCACCCTAACCTTAGGCTGGCCTCACCCCTCTTCCAAGAAGTCAAAAGTTTTCCTTTTCTTACATCCTTTACACACCATGATAACCCTACAACATAATACAACCAAACCCCATCATTTCTCCAAGAAAAATCTTCTCTCCCTCCCCCTATCACCCATTCGGCTGAGAACACCAAGAAAAGGGGGAAACTTTTTTTCTCATCCCTCATTACACACTTCAACATTTTCTCCATCTTCAACCACATACTCCCTCCTCTCTCTTCTAAGAAAACAAAGTCTTCCAACGCCCTCCTTCTCCCTTTTGTGGCAGAGATATTCAAGAAGAGCAAGGGAGAAGTTTTCTTCTTTTTATTCCACACTCCAACACTTTCACCTCAAACAAATTACTCTCTTTCTTATTCAAGACAACAAGTCTCCGCACACTCTCTTTCTCTCTTCCATGGCCGTGAGCCTCCACAAAGACAAAGGAAGAATTTTTCTTGTCTTCACATCATCTATATACATTTAAGATTAGGTTCCAACACCTCCTTCATCCACGAAGTGAAAAAAGAATGTTGTAGAACAAAGAACCAAGGAAGAACAAGGTAAGAAATTTATGTAGACCAAGTTAAGTTCTTCCATTATTTATCTTCATAGTTGCTCACTAACCCTCTATTTCTTTTTTGCAAAACTATGGCGTGAAGGAAAGAGGGGAAGGTTTTCTGCAAGCCAAGTGAAGAAATCTTCACTTTTCTTCTAAGGTTAATTGAGAATGATAAGTATTCTTCCTAGATCCTTCATGGATTTTCAAAGGTTAAGTATATATGTTTATATTAAAGTCGGATCATTCATGTAGTATGTTCAAGGTTCTGACAACAATACTATGTAAAATATATAGTTCTATGTGATGTGTATATGTGCTATATTTGAAAAGGTATAGGTGAATATACATATATATATATATACACATACGGCCATGGAGTATTTTTTTCGGGTTTAAATGATTTTTTTAGATATTATGAATACATATATGTATAATGTATAAAATATATTTATGTTGATACATATATATACACACACACACACGACCATAAGGCTACTTTATGATAAAAATGACTTTATTATATGTTATAGATACATATATGTATGAAAATATATTTATGTTGCTATGCATATATGTAATGTCCTAAGGCCTTTTTGGAATATAGATGATATATTTACTTGTTAGGTATGTATGTATGTGTGTGTGTATATATATATTATAGCAGTGCAGGAATTTTTCCTTGGCATTCCGCAGCCTACGGTCATGGCTAGTACGTTGATCACTTTGAATCCCAAGGGTCTAGCACCTCGTACTTTTAGTGATTTTCGTCCGATCTGTTTGACTAATTTTATGAGTAAGATATGTACTCGTATAATAGCGACGCGCCTTAATCTTTGCTTCCAACGTTGATTATACTGGAACAAACCAGATTTTGAAAGGATATGACATATCATCCCAAGTGTTGTTAGCTCGGGAGATGATACACATGCTGGATCGAGGGGGTAGTCAATTGTGTCTAAAATTGGATATGATGAAGGCCTTTAATCGTGTTAGTTTGGAATAATTGGTGTTATTATTGGCTCATTTTGGCTTTTCAGCCTTTTTTATCCGAATGATCATCAATCATTTACAGAGTACCCAGTTTTCGGTTCTGATCAATGTTGAGAAAAAGCGGTTTGAGTGATTTCAAAATGCATGATGTAAATAACGTGTATTAAAGAAATGCATAACATATTTATGACATGACACGTTCTTGTATAAACTTGCCTTATATAGTTCATATATAACGTTGTCGTACTAACGAGCCATGAAGCTTTAAAGCTTACATCAAATGGCAAGCATTTGTTGTGTTTGAACTATTTTCAGATGCCATCATTAATGAACTAAACTAGTTCATTAAGTGAAGTACTTAGTAAAATAAACTAAGTAGTTCATTAAAGGAAGCTATATTTGGAAAAGGCACAAAGGCAACAAATTGAAGAATGGAAAGTCTCTCCCACTCCTTCTACACGTTTTATATATATATATATATATATATATATATATTCAGATTTTTTTAAAGGCACATACACATATATTCCAACGTACTACCGACACGTTATATATTTTACGTACGTACGTTAACGTCAAACCACTATATTTAACTCATATTTATGAGTATATTCAGGTCTTATATCATATGATATAAGTCATGGTGATGACAAATTTATTACGACACGTTAAAAGATTCTAAACCAAAAATTGTCGTATCGGGTGAATACCGAAACTTCATCAATGTGTCACGTACTTGCCATATATAGATGGCCAGCCCCTACACTTCAAAAATGGCCACAATTTCGTGGCTTACATGGTATGTACAGCCATAAAATCATTCCATGTTGGTACACACAAATCACCCTCAATTAAGGCCAAATTGTGGAGATTCCAAATTCATTTTGTCACATGTTGGACGCCACTTTAGATTAGCCTAAGTGCTGAATATTAAAGTTTAATTTATGTATATTATGTGTAACACAATATATATAACATGTGCAAAAATTTGGAATTTAATCGGAGAAAAATCGGTTAATCGATAAACGTCGAAAATGCGGTTTTCGACGAACACGACACATGGAATTTTTTTGGCATGGCATATAACATGTATCCAGAAACTTTTTACATATTTCATATATTTTAAAGTGTTCTAGAAAAATCAATTAAGGGCTGATTGGAATATACCATATGTGTATAATTATATGTGCACTATTTTACAAAGTTTGCAAAAATAAAATTCAGCGCATGCACAAGTCATTATACACGCCTACTATAGCTTGGAAAAGCATATGTAGAGCTTTGTTGGCATCTTGATTGGCCAAGAATGAAGTATACAATGTTGGTGACATAAAGGAAGGAGCTACACAAGGTAACATTTCAAACTATGTCACATTTGTAACACATGCTGAAAATTTCAGCACGTGTGCATAGGCTAGCTGATTTTTACACTAAATAATGGCATATTTACTATCTTGCATTGCGTGGATTAGTTGAGAGATAGTATGGAAATGTTTTGAATATATTATTGAATAAATAAAGTGATATCTTTGAATATCACACATGCTGAAATTTTCAGCATGTGCGGGAATGAATGTGGCCGAATTCTTGGCCCTCTTGGTGACTAATCTTTATTCCAAATTTAGTAGAAATGTTGTCTAATAAATGATGATTGATTTCTTCTTTATTTTCAAGGAATAAATCAAATACAAACTTGGAAACAATTTGAATAAAGTGTAAATGTTATACATGCTGAAATTTCAGCATGTGGAGGAAGTTAATGGCCGATTTTATCATGGTGATTTGGAGGAAATTGCCTTGCTAATTATGTGGGATGATTATATGCTTTATGGAAATAATTTTATGGCTAATTGGCACATGCTTTTTAAGGTTTATTTTCATATTTATCTAGTCATCAAATGATGACAACTTCCATCCAATAAATGAGTGCCAAGTAAGCAAGAGCTTAATGATCGTCCAATGAGGAGTTGCCAAATAAGCAAGGAATGTGACAATTATACAATACACTCTTCCAAGGACTTAGAAGATAATTTTCAAGAGGAAGAGAGGGCTTCAAGGGGGCGGCCATACGGAGATAAAAAGGAAAGAAGAGAGCAAACAAAATACAAGATAAGTCTTGCAAATTGAAGTGCTAAAAACGTTTTTGATCTTCTTCCTTCTACATTTCTTTCTTTCTTCTCTCTACAAGCTTATTGTACTCATATTTATACATTTGAATAGGCTTCATATAGACCACCACATACTCTCTTTATTGTTGTAAAAGATTGATCAAGGTGTGATCATCTTGCACTTGCAAGGTGGTGGTGTTCGTGATTCACATACAAGGTTTGTAAAGGGTTGGAGTTGGTGTGTAACTCCATCAACTCTGTGCGGTAAGGTGTTCTTTGTGTTTTGTGATTAGTGCTAACCAAGGAAGGTGTCCTCGAAGACTGGAGTAGGTTGTTTTAACCGAACCAATATAAAATTCCTGGTGTTATTTACTTTTAGCACTTACTTTCGGTTTCAGCAGTATGCATCGTTTTTCATCACATTATTAAAAATAGTAAAAGAATTTCAAAAATCATAAACTTTCCAGAATCATAGCCACACGTCTTAAGGTTAATGTGGCGCAAGTTTTCAACCCTTTTGGACAAGGATAAGTCATTCAAACGTCTAAAGTTCTGAGACTAGTGCAGTCTAATTTTCAGGCTTGCAAGGTTGAGACTTTGAACGTATTTGACTATCTTACCAAAAGAAGTTTTCAAAACTGTTTTCAACCCAATTAAATATAACTAATAAGGGGTTAGTCGTTAAATTTTCAGAGCATTTGGAGTTACGGATAAATATAAATTAATTTTTCAAATCAGTGTATCGGTTCTGGCAGATTTGCGCAATCTGACCACCAATGATTTTTCAAGGGGTTAGAGGTTGAATTTTAATCTGAAATGTTTAGGAGATACTCAAAACATCTGAGACTAAGTTCTCTCCAATTTCAGAATTTTTGAGACATGCAACCTAGTTTTCAAAACGTTTCAAAACTGGTCCTGAAAATAGAAACTGTTTTCAGAAGTTGGGTTTTGGTTTAAAACAATTTTAAAAACCACATTTTCCACACCCACCATTCAACCCCCCTTCTAGTGGTGCCTTGCAGATCATACAAGTGGTATCAGAGCGCAGGCACACTCACGACAAGGAGGATCCAACGATCTTAGTGAGATGGCAACCACTAGACACAAACCGAGCAAGAAGGTATGTCAAGCCAAAGGCCTCCACTTCTGATAGTGAGGTGCATTTTGATTCCGATTCTGAACCATCATATCATGATTTGTTTGTTCAATATCTTGAATTGCATAAGTTTTCTAAGACTCTTGCCAAAAGAAAAGAAGCGATTAATTGAAGACAAGAAATTTTTAGAGTCTTCTAACACAAATCTTGTGTCTCAATTAAACGATTCAAAAAAAGAGTCGTCTTGCATCATAAATTCATTAAACTCTGAAATTTCATCATTTACATCTGAGAACACTGAACTAAAAGCCGAGATTTCAAAGTTGAAATCAATAAACGATGTAGCGCCCGTACCCGGCCTGTCCGGATACGGTGCACCCGCCGTACTTCACTGAGGAGAGTACAAGGCGTCATGCATAACATGCGAAACATCCATAACATAAGTCGTGGACTCCCATGCTAACATTCAACATGTAGTAAAATTTAGGCAGAATTAAAACTTTTCAAATCAAACATGCATCACCCAATTTACTAAGTTCCCAAAGGTAGTAGTCCCACAAAATAACATAACTGAAATCCAGAGAGTTCAACATAGTCATGATACAAAAACGTCTTGGCCAGCACAAAATTCCTTAAGCTTAGCTCCCTTCATCTTCTCGCCTATGGATAAGGTACCCTTGGCTCATCCTCGATCCATTCTACCTTGGCATTATCTGGCTCTCGGGGAAAAATAAAGTGTGAGTGATAAAAATCACCCAGCAAGAATACAATAAACGACCATGAAATATGTAAATAATCATAACATGAATGTATTACCCCAAAAACCTCAAAGAATGCATAATTCATACCTGGTCTTAAATCCTGAGCTTGCTTGACGTTCGGCTTATAAGCATATTTTTTAGAAAATGCTATACCATACCTGGTCTTAGATCCTGAACTTACTTGGCATTTGGCTTAAGCATGTTTTTAGGTAATGCTATACCAATAATAACTTATAACCATTAACTGTAACATGCAACATGTCCTCATGATCGTGAATTATGCAAGATGCAATGCATGATGTCATGTCATGTCAAAAACATCATTTTGGTCCCATAAAGTAACATGTCGTAAAAACAGAGTGTCAGATCAATTAATCAGGATCTGAGCGGGTCCAGAACATATCATCAGACCAATTAACCCTGGGCCTGAACGGGTCCAGACAGATATCAGATCAATTAACCCCGGATCTGAACGGTCCAGAACAGATATCAGGCCAATTAACCCCGGATCTGAACGGGTCTAGAACATATCATGTCATCAGACCAATTAACCCCGGGTCTGGAGTCGGGTTAGTCGCATGCTTGGCCGGCAAAGGAATCATGAAGCTTTCTTTTAAAAACATGGGACCGTAAAAAAAACTTTTCATGCATAACGAAAACATAGCTGCTTATAAAACTTGCTTTCATCATAAAATCCATGAAAATCAGTTTCATGATCATGCATGATACATGCCGTGATATGCAATGCAAGTCATGACATGAATAAGCGTATGCATTCCTTATGACATATCAACATGCATGAATGCGGAGGCTAAATTCTTCCAGACTTTTACTTCATATTTATGGGGCGGTTAAGCTAACCAAATAAGTCCATTTCCGTAGTCTTTTGTCATCCATACATTAGGTGGAATCTTACATACATGTCGTAAAAATTTCAGATTATTTCAATAACCATAAAAGGCTCATTTAATTAACTTCCGAAACGGATTAAGTGCTGAAACTGAACTGACATATTCTACTAAAAATTCAATTGCGGCAAATCTGAGATTCGTTTTTCAGAAATTCCAACTCGCACAAATCATAAACATGTGGAACTAGTATCCTACCGAAATTTAGCCTATCTTCATGTCTCTAAGTCCCCTTTCTGAGTCCATAAACTCGTTACAAAACTTCAGGTTAGTTCCAGTGATTTCAGTTGAGCAGTTTGACTAATTAATTCATATAAAATAATCAGAACTTGTTTTACCGAAATTCCAGTTGGCATTTTCACTACACTCATAGGATTATTACCATTCAAAAACGTCACACCATTCTGTCATGTTCCAGAATTTACAGCCTGAGCAGTCTAACCATTTATTTTATTAAAAATTAACCATAACTTATTTTACCAAAATTCCAGCTGGCATCTCTACTACACTCATGGGGCGAGGTTTGTGCCAAAAATCAGATTTATTGAAGGTCCACAAGGTCCTCTTTTAATTCATTGAAACCAGTGATCAATTCTGCCCAACTCCAGAATTTTCTACTGGAGCAGTTTTACACGTATAATTTCTTAAAAATAATCCGTAACTGATTTTAACAAAATTCCAACTCTCACTTGGGCTAAACTCATAAGGCTAACTTTGTACCAAAAATTAGCTTCATTGAAGGTCTGTAAGGTCAGTTCTTAAACCATCTAAAACGTCACTCTATTCTGTCCACATCTAGTGGTTTGCTATTTTGTCATTTTACCAAAGTCAAATGTCCATGTTTTCACTCAATACTTTGGACCGAAACTAGTGTGTTGCCTTAGCCACGTTTTACAACACATATTCAAGCATGCATTCACATTCAAGAGTCATCTTAATCTAAACTTACCAACAACCTTATAAAGCTCCTAGCTTTCACATGTATTCTTTCCTTAGGACCTTTTGTGTTACATTCACAAATCAATCTTGTCTAGACCTACTTAGGTGAGCCTTATTTCACTCTAGGTCAGCCTTATTTCATATAGCATATAGGAAAGACTTCATCTTTGAAGGAATAAATCACATGCAAAGCATTGTTCTTAGGGAATCACTAAGATATAATCTTGAACTTAAGGTATTCAACTAAAGATCATTTCTTAAGAACTTCTAAGCATTCAAGTCACAAACTCTTTAAATAAATCATGAGAGATCATTGTATACTTGCCTCTTCAAGCTAAAGCTCTTGTCTTTGCTTGGTTATGGTGTGAGATGTGTTGGAATCCTTCACCTTCTTCACCTTAAGCATACGGTTTTAAGGAAAATGGAAGGAAAGATTAGTCGTTATACAAAGAGCAAATAGGATACATTTAAGGTTAGAGCATCTTACCAAAATGAGCTTGGAACAAGACTTGCCTAGATGTCTTCTTGAGTCTTGAAAGTGAAGTTGAACTTCTATCCTTCAAGAGGATGGGGCCGAAATATTGGTGAGAGTAGGAGGGAATTTTGCTAAGTGTTGCTTGGCTTGTTTGGGAAGAATTTTCTAGATGAATGTAGGGTGTAGTCTTGCAAGATTTAAAAATCTAGGAGATGGGGAGGGCTTGGCCGATTTTTGGAGGGATAATTGTGAGGTTTAGGGTCTTCTTGAGTGCTAATCAAGGTTAAGTTAGTATACCTTGGTTACTTTATTCCAACTATGGTTACTTTTGGGCTAACCCAAGTTACTTTATCAAATCATGGTTATCTTAACCTTTGTTTAAGGAAAAAGTAACCATGGTAGGATTTAAAAATCCTCCATGGTTAATCATGTAGGGGCTGATTTTGGTTGGGGTCTTTATGACCTCAACCATACTACTTCTTTCTTTAATGAGTTGTCTTACTTGTTCCTTAAATGCATGTCTATTTTGTTTTCTATTTAATTGGCTATTTTAATTTCCTATTAATGGATTGAAAATCAAGAGAATTCTAGAATCCCCTTCATGCCTTGGCCGAATTTTGGGGCCTCTTGGGCATCTTGATATTTCTTGTAATTTTTAATTCATGTACTATATTGTTTCTTTATTCTATTATATTTCAAGATTATCATATGTATGTATACATATGTATATACACACCTAGGTGTACTGTATATATATATATATATGGATATATATATATATCTTCCTATGCATACGCATGTAGGTATTTATACATTTCGTACACATATATCTTATACACGCACATACATACATAGTGGTATGTATGGTTTATATGATTCTATATTTAATGTACTACTTTATTGAAGTTTCCCTTATTTAATTTGGCTTGTATCACCTCAATAATAATTAAAAAGAGGGTTAAGTTGACTTAAGTAACACGCGCTAAAATAAATTGTCGCTTCTTCCGTCTCATATTCATAGTTTTCACGTACATGATCGTTGGGGTACAACATCCTCCCCCTATCATAAGTTTCGTCCTCGAAACTTCAAACTAGTCAAAAAGATGGGGGTATCTACTCCTCATATCTTCTTCCCCGTTTCCCATGTTGCTTCTTCCGAATGATGCCCCATTGCCTTCACCATGGGTATGGATCTCTTCCTTAAAGCTTTCTCTTTCCGATCAACTATTCTTAAGGGTTCCTCTTCATAAGTTACATCTTTTTCAACCTTCAACTGTTGATCTTCAAGGATGTGGCTTGGGTCATATACATATCGACGGAGTTGAGAAACATGGAATACATCGTGCAACTGAGAAAGGGATGGTGGCAACGCCAAGCGGTACGCAACCTCGCCTACTTTCTCAAGCACTTCATAAGGTCCAAATCTTGGGCTTAGTTTTCCTTTGATGCCAAATCTCTTAACTCCTTTGGTCGGAGAAACTTTCAGAAAGACTTTCTCTCCTTCTTGAAACTCCAAAGGTCTCCTTCTTTCATCTGCCCATATCTTCGTTCTATCTTGCGCTGCTCTTAGTCTTTGTTGGACTAACTTTACCTTCTCTCGTTTTGCTCAACAATATTGGGTCCTGCATAGATTTTATCATAATTTCATCCCAATATAGTGGGTTCGACATTCGTCCATACAATGCCTCATAAGGTGCCATTCCGATGGATCTGTGGAAGCTATTATTGTAAGAAAACTCAACGAGCTTAAGGCTTTTATCCCAGCTTCCTCCGAAATCAAGAATGTAAGCGCGTAGCATGTCCTCAAGGGTTTGGATTGTTCTTTCTGATTGTCCATCTAGGATGAAATGCGGAACTCATTCTTATCTCTGTGCCCATTGCCTTTTGAAAGGCGTCCAAAATCTCGAAGTAAATCGGGGGTCGCGGTCGCAACAATACTGATGGGCACTCCATGTAAACAAACAATCTGATCAATATACATAGAGGCTAACTTCTCCATAGATGCTTTAATCGTCATAGCCAAAAAGTGAGCAGACTTAGTCAAACGATCCACAATGACCCATATAGCATCATTCCCATACTTAGTCTTGGGTAGATCGTCACAAATCCATGGTGATGTGATCCCATTTCCATTCTGGCACTTCTAAGGGTTGTAACAATCCAGCAGGTCTTTGGTGTTCGGCTTTTACTCTTTGACAGATCAAACATCGCTCAACAAATTCTGCTATTTGTTTCTTCATACCGGGCCACCAAAACTTTTGCTTGAGATCTTGATACATCTTATTAGCTCCAGGATGTATAGATAATCGAGAGTTATGAGCTTCCATCAAGACTTCGTCCTTAATTTCTTTGTTGGGGACACATAACCGTCCTTGATACCATAAACTGCCATCACTGCGAATCTCAAAGTCATCTCGCGGCTTATCTTCCATCCTTTCTTGACTTTTCTTATGTTCATCAATCCTTGAGTTTCTTGATCTTATCAATCAATGAAGGACAAGAACTAACTTGGCAGAACTTCATCGATTGAGTCAACTTCTTCTAGGCCAAATTCTTCCATATCTCGCTGAAGAGGTGGTTGCCGTGGGTGGCTTGTTTTCGGCTTAGGGCATCAGCGACTTTGTTAGCTTTTCCCGGATGATACTGAATGGAGAGATCATAATCTTTATCAATTCCAACCATCTACGTTGCCGCATATTAAGCTCTTCTGGGTAAAGAGGTACTTTAGGCTCTTGTGGTCTGTGTAGATCTCGCACTTTTGCCATATAAATAGTGCCTCCATATCTTTAACGCGAATACCACTGCGGCAAGTTCAAGATCATGGATAGGATAGTTTTGCTCAAAGGGTTTCAACTGTCGGGATGCATAGCTATCACTTTATCATTTGCATAAGGACGCATCCGAGACCATTCTTCGAAGCATCGCTGTACACTACGTACTTTCACCAGGAGTGGGCTGAGCTAGGATAGGAGCGGATGTCAACTTTGCTTTAGCTCCGAGAAACTCTTTTCACAATCGGCACTCCACTCAAACTTGGTCTTCTTTTGGGTCAATCTAGTGAGGGGAACAGCTATCCTCGAAAATCCTTCCACAAACTTCCTGTAATATCCCTAGTCCGAGAAAACTTCTCACTTCAGTAACGTTTGTTGGCCTGGGCCATTCCGTGATAGCTTCAATTTTCTTGGGATCTACCGAAATCCCATCTTCTGAAATCACATGACCAAGGAATGATACACTTTGCAGCCAAAACTCGCATTTGCTAAACTTAGCGTACAACTGTCTTGCTCTTAGAATATTCAAGACTGTCCTCAAATGGGCTGCGTGAGTCTCTTTGTCGGGTGAATAAATCAAGATGTCGTCTATGAAGACCACTACGAACTTGTCCAACTGTTCTTGGAAGATTCGATTCATAAGATCCATAAAGGCGGCAGGGCATTGGTCAAACCAAAAGGCATGACTAAGAACTCATAGTGTCCATAGTGGGTTCTGAAAGTGTCTTAGGGACATCTTCCGCCTTAATCTTCAATTGAAAGTATCCAGATCGTAGATCAATCTTACTAAAAAATTCGAGATCCCCTGAGCTGGTCGAATAAATCGTCAATTCGGGGTAACAGGTACTTGTTCTTTATGGTGATTTTGTTGAGTTCCCGGTAATCGATGCATAAGTGCATACTTCCATCTTTCTTTTTCACGAATAGCACTAGAGCACCCCAAGGTGAAACACTGGGGCGAATAAGTTTTTTCTAACAGTTCATGTAATTGTTCCTTTAGCTCCTTTAGTTCCGTAGCGGTTAGGGGCTTTAGATATGGGTTCAGCTCCTGGAATAAGGTTTATTTCGAAAGCAATCCGCGATCAGGAGGTAGTCCAGGCAGATCATCAGGAAATACATCAGGGTATTCATTAACAACTGGAACTTGTGTAAGGGTAGGGCTTTCTTGTTCAGCACTTAGAACATAAACCAAGAATCCTTCATGACCTTTCTTTAATGCTTGACTGGCACAGCTGCGTTAACAAAGACTTTCTTGGATGGTTTCTTTAACTTAGTTCCTCCTTGGAATGACATCTCCTCTCGAGTGGGTTCTTAATGATAACTTGCCTGCTTCGGCAGTCAATGTGAGCATGATTCTTTGAGAGCCAATCCATTCCGAGAATCACGTCAAAATCACTCATAGATATGGGGATCAAATTGGCCTCAAACAACTGGTCATTAAACTCAGGCACAATTTCTGAATATGTGATGGGAAACAAGCACCTGGTCGCCAGCTGCTTGTACTCTATAAGGTGAATCTAATCGGACTGGATTATCGATATTCTTAGCAAACTTCCTTGAGATAAATGAGTGGCTAGCGCCACTGTCGAACAACACATTTGCGGTATGCTACACACTAGGATAGTTCCTGAACCAGGCACGTTTTTCTAAGCAATATGATAGTCATGCATAAGTGAAAGGTATTGAAGACATAAAACTTTAAATCTTACCAGTCACTACGTCAGCGTCTCTTCAACATCAGCATCAGTCATAGCGTGCACCCTTGCATTTGCACGTGGCCGTGGTTCCTTTGCTGTTGTTGTGGTTGTGCTCCCTTTTCTGGGCAATCCTTAATCATATGACCATCCTTTCCGCATCCAAAGCACTTACCTGTCTTCCACCTACACTCTCCCATGTGCCTCTTCTGGCAATGAGGGCATACTGGTATTGCTGGCTGAGATGGGGCCTGATTCTTCGGCTGATTATTTTGATTTTGCTTGCGGCGCTGATTTGTCCTTGAGATTGTCCCTGACGAACGGATCCTCTGAAATTCTTCTTAGCCATTTTCCTATACTTCTCATTTCCGGTTCCTTGTCTTTCTCGCTTTTGACCCACATCATCTCTTCGTATAATATCTCTCTCTCTATACGGTAGCATGCATCCAGAAGTGCTCCAAAATTGGCAGGATTTGCATTACCAACCATGTCCTAATTCTTGGGTTTAGACCTCTTTCAAACTTCAGCATTTTCGTTTCTTCATCATTCATAGTAACAGGCTGAAACCTCCCAAGTGCGATGAACTTATTTGCATACTCAGCTACTGTCATGCCCGACTCTTGCTTCAGAGATTCAAACTCATGCCTCTTTTGCAATTTGACTGACAGGGATATAGAACTTATGAAATTCTTGCAGAAATCTTTCCCAAGTATAGGTCTGGGCAAAGGTTGCAGATTCGTCTTCCACCATTGATTAGCTTCACTGATCGAAGGGTCTGATAGCCTGAGCCTTCATCTCCTCTGGGGCTTGAATTAGCTCAAAACAATTTTCAACTTCATCTAGCCACTTCTCCGCAGTATCTGGGTCAGGTTTCCCTCAAACGGTGGTACATTAGCTCTTGAGCTTCTCAAAATAGTATGGGCATCCCTTACTGGCTGATGTGGCTGAGGTGGAGCATTCTGATGAATTAGGCCTTGCCCTATCTGAGTAACAACTTGGCAAAAGGTCTGAAATGCATTCATATCCGGGATGACCTGAGGAACAGGTGCCTGTGGAGCCGGTGGTGGATTATTCTGTGCTGGAGGATCCTGGTCCGGCTGAGGTGGCGGGACCTGTGCTGTGGTGGAGGAATGGGCTCCTGAACAGCTGGTCGTGCTCTCGGAGGTCTGCCACGTGGCCTAACCATCTGCACTTATGGTTTATCGTCTGTTTAGAATATCGGAATAATCATCAATTTATTTGACCAAGGACCATAATTTGAAAATTTTAAAATACGAAAGGAAAGGGCATGTCTTATGTCATAGACCTAGCTTCATAGTTCAGGATTCTTTATTAGGTTACATTCCAAACCCGGTCTACGTGGTCCTAGTCTAAGGCCATCACTCATCTAAGATCATGACTTAGGTCTAAGATCAAACTTAGATTGCTAAGATCATAACTTAGTCCTACATTCTGCCCGAAATCTAACTCGTCCGGATACGGTGCACCCGCCGTACTTCACTGAGGAGAGTACAAGGCGTCATGCATAACATGCGAACATCCATAACATAAGTCGTGGACTCCCATGCTAACATTCAACATGGTAGTAAAATTTAGGCAGAATTAAAACTTTTCAAATCAAACATGCATCACCAATTTACTAAGTTCCCAAAGGTAGTAGTCCCACAAAATAACATAACTGAAATCCAGAGAGTTCAAACATAATCATGATACAAAACGTCTTGGCAGCACAAAAGTCCTTAAGCTTAGCTCCCTTCATATCTTCTCGCCTATGGATAAGGTACCCTCGGCTCATCCTCGATCCATTCTACCTTGGCATTATCTGGCTCTGGGGGAAAAAATAAAGCGTGAGCGATAAAAATCACCCAGCAAGAATACAATAAACGACCATGAAATACGTAAAGAATCATAACATGAATGTATTACCCCAAAAACCTCAAAGAATCATAATTCATATCTGGTCTTAAATCCTGAGCTTGCTTGACGTTCGGCTTAAGCATATGCATGATGGGATTCTCGGCCAAAGGCCAAACGCATTTGCCCCTAACGTATACTATGTTACGTTTTCATCACATTTCTCACCTTTTGGAAGACCTAGAAAGGTCACCCAAATTTGGGTACCAAAAGGGACATTTTCAAAGGGTTGAATAAATAACCCTTACGAACGCACGTTTGATATTATTTGAAATGCATGATTTTTTTTGCTATCTTCATCTTTACATGCGCTTTTGATTGTCTTTCCAAAATAAATGGGGAGAGAATGCATGATTTAAGGGAGAGAGAGAAAGATTAATTGCACAAATCAAGGGGGAGCAAATTTGAAATTTGAAATTCAAAAGGTTGAATTTGCGCATGATTGAAGGGGGAGCGGCAAGATTTAAATCATGAATGTAGGTTATTTTGTAAATCATCAAAAGGGGGAGATTGTTGAGAAAAAGGGGTTTGAGTGATTTCAAAATGCATGATTTAAATAATGTGTATCAAAGAAATGTATAACATATTTTATGAAATTTGAAATTCAAAAGGTTGAATTTGCGCACGATTGAAGTGGAAGCGACAAGATTTAAATCATGAATGTAGGTTATTTTGTAAATCATCAAAAGGGGAGATTGTTGAGAAAAAGGGGTTTGAGTGATTTCAAAATGCATGATGTAAATAACGTGTATTAAAGAAATGCATAACATATTTTATGACATGACACGTTTTTGCATAAAACTTGCCTTATATAGTTCATATATAACGTTGTCGTACTAACGATCCATGAAGCTTTAAAGCTTACATCAAATGTCAAGCATTTGTTGTATTTGAACTATTTTCAGATGCCATCATTAATGAACTAAACTAGTTCATTAAGTGAAGTACTTAGTTGAATAAACTAAGTAGTTCATTAAAGGAAGCTATATTTGGAAAAGGCACAAAGGCAACAAATTGAAGAATGGAAAAAGTCTCTCCCACTCCTTCTAAACGTTTATATATATATATTTTATATATATTCAGATTTTTTTAAAGGCACATACACATATATTCCAACGTACTACCGACACGTTATATTTTACGTACATACGCTAACGACACACCACTATATTTAACTCATATTTATGAGTATATTCAGGTCTTATATCATATGATATAAGTCATGGTGATGAAAAATTTATTATGACACGTTAAAAGGTTCTAAACCAAGAATTGTCGTATCGGGTGAATACCGAAACTTCGCCAATGTGTCACGTACTTGCCATATATAGATGGCAAGACCCTACACTTCAAAAATGGCCACAAATTTCGTGGCTTACATGGTATGTACAACCATAAAATCATTCCATGTTGGCACACACAAATCACCCTCAATTAAGGCCAAATTGTGGAGATTCTAAATTCAATTTGTCACATGTTGGACGCCACTTTAGATCAGCCTAAGTGATGAATATTATAGTTTAATTTATGTATATTATGTGTAACATATATATATAACATGTGCAAAAATTGGAATTTAATCAGAGAAAAATCGGGTAATCGATAAACGTCGAAAATTCAGTTTTCTACGAACACGACACATGGAATATTTTTGGCATGGCATATAACATGTGTCTAGACACTTTTTACATACTTCATACATTTTAAAGTGTTTTAGAAAAATCAATTAAATGCTGATTGGAATATACCATATGTGTATAATTATATGTGCACTATTTTACAAAGTTTGCAAAAATAAAATTCAGAACATGCACAAGTCATTATACACGCCTACTACAGCTTGGAAAAGCATATGTGGAGCTTTTTTGGCATCTTTATTGGCCAAGAATGAAGCATACAATGTTCGTGACATAAAGGAATGAGCTACACAAGGTAACATTTCAAACTATGTCAGATTTGAAACACATGTTTAAAATTTCAGCATGTGTGCATAGGCTGGCCGATTTTTACACTAAATAATGGCATATTTACTATCTTGCATTGTGTGGATTAATTGAGAGATAGTATGGAAATGTTTTGAATATATTATGGAATAAATAAAGTGATATCTTTGAATATCACACATGCTGAAATTTTCAGCATGTGCGGGAATGAATGTGGCCGAATTCTTGGCCCTCTTGGTGACTAATCTTTATTCCAAATTTAGTAGAAATGTTGTCTAATAAATGATGATTGATTTCTTCTTTATTTTCAAGGAATAAATCAAATACAAACTTGGCAACAATTTGAATAAAGTGTAAATATTACACATGCTGAAATTTCAGCATGTGGAGGAAGTTAATGGCCGATTTTATCATGGTGATTTGGAGAAAATTGTCTTGCTAATTATGTGGGATGATTATACGCTTTATGGAAATAATTTATGGCTAATTGGCACATGCTTTTTAAGGTTTATTTTTAGATTTATCTAGTCATCAAATGATGACAACTTCCATCTAATAAATGAGTGCCAAGTAAGCAAGAGCTTAATGATCGTCCAATGAGGAGTTGCCAAAAAAGCAAGGAAATGTAACAATGATGCAATAAACTCTTCCAAGGACTTAGAAGAAAATTTTCAAGAGGAGAGAGGGCTTCAAGGGGGCGGCCATATGGAGATAAAAGGAAAGAAGAGAGCAAACAAAATACAAGATAAGTCTTGCAAATTGAACTCCTAAAAACGTTTTTGATCTTCTTCCTTCTACCTTTCTTTCTTTCTTCTCTCCACAAGCCTATTGTACTCATATTCATACATTTGAATAGACTTCATATAGACCACCACATACTCTCTTTATTGTTGTAAAAGATTGATCAAGGTGTGATCAATCTTGCACTTGCAAGGTGGTGGTGTTCATGATTGTTGTATTCACATACAAGGTTTGTAAAGGGTTGGAGTTGGTGTGTAACTCCATCAACCCTGTGTGGTAAGGTGTTCTTTGGTTTTGTGATTAGTGCTAACCGAGGAAGGTGTCCTCAAAGACTCGAGTAGGTTGTTTAACCGAACTAGTATAAAATTCCTGGTGTTATTTACTTTTAGCACTTACTTTCGGTTTCAGCACTGTGCATCGTTTTTCATCACATTATTAAAAATAGTAAACTAATTTCAAAAATCACAAAACTTTCCCAAATTATAGCCACACACTTAAGGTTAATTTGCCGCAATTTGCAACCCTTTTGGACAAGGATAAGGCATTCAAACGTCTAACGTTCTGAGACTAGTGCAGTCTAATTTTCAGGCTTGCAAAGATTGAGACTTTGAACATATTTCACTGTCTTCCCAAAAGAATTTTTCAAACTGTATCAACCCATTAAATAAAACTAATAAGGGGTTATTTATTAAATTTTCAGAGCATTTAGAGTTACGGATAAATAGGAATTAATTTTGCAAACCAGACTACCGTTTCTGGCAGATTTGCGTAATCTGACCACCAACGATTTTTCAAGGGGTTAGAAGTGGAATTTTAATCTGAAATTTTTAGGAGATACTCAGAACATCTGAGACTAAGTTCTCTCCAAATTTCAGAATTTTTGAAGACCTGCAACCTAGTTTTTAAAACGTTTTAATACTGGTCCTGAAAACAGAAACTGTTTTCAGAAGTTGGGTTTTTGGTTTAAAACAATTTTAGAAACCCCATTTTCTGCACTCACTATTAAACCCCCCTTCTAGTGGTGCCTTGCAGATCTGAAAATCAATGGGGTTCCATGTAGTTTCTTTCGTCCTTATCGAAAAGTCAAGCAAGGTGATCCTTTATCCCTGTTGCTTTTTATACTTGATTTGGAGGGTTTCACTCGGGGGTTAAAGGCTCATGTAGCGGCGGGTTGATTGCATCCTTTTCGATTGGGTCGCATGCCCTTTCATATCAGACATCTTGGATACGTTGATGATTTATTGGTGTTTTTACGTGGGTCTATTCGTACATTATCTGTGTTCAAGGAATTTCTCACTTGGCATGAGACTACTTCTAGTCAAAAGGTAAATCATAATAAAAGTCGCTTTATTCCTTCGTCCAATACTTCATTGATGCGTCGGCAGCGGTTTGAGACTATTTTAAAATGCACTCCACTAGTTTGCGCTTAAGATATCTGGGACCTTCATTGCATAAGGATATCGGTCGAGCACGTTATTGCATTGCACTTTTGCATCATATTGACACAAGTTTACATGGCTGGCACAATAGACTGCTCTCTCAAGCAGGCAGATTGGTCCTATTGCGGTATGCTATCCTTCCCTTCCCTTGCATATTATAGCAGCTGGTTGGCTACCGCAATCTTTGATTAGAGTTATTGAGAGTAAAATGGCTCATTCTATTGGGGGCACAAACGTCATGAGTATCTTGGTCACGCATTTAGGCTCCTCGCTCCGAAGGAGGTTTGGGCCTTCGAGATCTTTGCGTTATAAAGATGCTTATTGTTGTCGTATTTGGTGGCATTATCATCAGAATAATACTTTATAGAGTCGGTATCTGCATGCAAAGTATGGTCTCGGGGAGATTTCCGTCCGGCCTTCCTGACTCCCCTATCTGGAAACTTATTTGTTGTTACAATGCCTTTTGTCTTTCACACAGTCAACTGATGGTTCTATGTTAACCTGGACTCCTACTTCTTTGGGCATCTTTTCCCTACGTTTGGCCTATGAGGTTTGTTGGATATCATGACCTACTGTTCTATCCGCACAATTTGTTTGGCATAAGCTTCACCGTCCGATTATTAGTCATTTCCTTTGGCACTTATATCATCGTGCCCTGCCTTTGGAGGATTATTTAAGCAAGTTCTTAGTGATTATGGCTACACAATTCCCTTTTTATAAACTGGCATCTGCGGAGATATCTCAATTATTTTTACAGTGTCCATGTATTTGCCCAATTTGGGTGGCATCTCCCCAACATCTATGCGTTTATGTACTAATTTAATGTCATGGTGGTTTCGTGCTTCATCCTCCACTTTCTTGGGTTTTTGCAGATTGTGATACCATGTATTATTGTCTTCAATGTATGGCAGACTTATACATCCATTTTCTATGGTGGCCAACCATCTTCTACTACGGAATCTATAATGGCGGCTATCCGCTCGAATATTTATTTTTGGGCCAAAAAACTTGATGGAACCAAACTTGCATCAGGGTTCCATCCATGGCAGCATTTGGGACTCTTACCTACACTCGCATCAAGCGAGTTAAGGTTGTGAGATGGTTAGTCCCTCCCACTGGGCATTTGAAGCTTAATACAGACACTGCAGTAGGGCATCGATTTGCAGTAGGAGGTGCGATTTTACGCAATTCTTCGGGTCATGTGTTGGGGCACTCTCATTTCGCTTGCCATTGGTCTCTCCATTTCTCGTGGAAACTCAGGCTACCTTTTTTGGCCTACTCCTTTTCTTGCCTGGTCATCCTCACATTGTTTTGGAGACAGATTGTCAGCAGTTACCTTGGCTGCTATCTCAGTCAGCCTACGTCCGGTCTACTTATCACTTATGGTTATTGCAATCTTTGATCATACAAACTAAGACACTCATTCAGCAACATATTGTGACACAAATCTGGCGGCCCATTATTTAGCATAACATGGCTTGCAGACTCCTCAGACATGTTATTACACTCGGTTCACTCTACCCCCTCTTGTTCGCAGCTGCATCTCACTTGATGTTACCACAGGACATCTTCGTCATGCTTGACAATGGCCATCCATCTTTGTTTGTTGCATGTATAACTCGATGCAGACAACCTCAGTACACTTTGTTTCTTTTTTTGTTCTGTTACATCTTTTGGTAATTTTGATTACACTTTACGCTAATGTTTTGTGTTTTCTGCTTGTTCGTCCTGCTACACTGAGGCGGCACATCCACGTAGCCATCCATCATCCATGCTTCCGCTGATACTATGGAGTTTCTTAGCACGTTAAGATTGCAGATAGGCATAGATTCTATGTTTTGTATATATCGCACTTTTCTTCATTTAGAACAATCATTGTATTTAAACATTTCTTTCTTTAATTTTCAGTGAGGGAATCTCTCACAGTTGATGTAACCACGGTATTTGTCCGTCACAAGTGAGTGTTTATATTAATAATAAAATGTAGACGGTACTGTCCGTCTTTCATCAAAAAACAATGTTATGGAAAAATATATATATTTTTTTTATCGAAATATATTTTATTAATGCTGTTATGGAAATATTATATATATATATGTGTGTGTGTGTGTGTGTGTGTGTAAATATACAGTGTGTTGCAGTACACACTTGAAAAACAAAGGAATAAAATATATGTAAATATACGCACACATACACAGGGCCTTAGGCCTTCCTTGTGACATAAATAATTTTATCCCATGTAATATATATACATATGTATGATATATATGAAGAGATATATACACACACGGCCCTAATGGATACACAATCAGGAGGACAGATGCGGCAATTGACGATCGACGATGGCTTCTGTCGGAATAGCTATCGGCATTCATCCCCTACTCTTGATTTTTTGCATCTCTTTCTTGTTTTCAGATTTCATATTCAACGTTTTACGGTTATTCTTGCATGGTATCCTTCGGCGGCTGCCTTCTGATCCATTCATCATCGGCATTTCATCTTGCTTTGAGGCACCGGACTCATGGCAGATCAATACTCGGCGGCACCAGCAAAGCCCACGTTCGCGGAAATACTTGCGCCCAAAACGCTGCCGCCACCCACGTCCATTCGGACTATCACCTGCTTCAAAGGAATGCCATCGATGGTATTTACTGATGATGAGGTAATGCGTTTTTCACAACCCTTTCAATTTTCAGTCGTTCGATCATTTTGGAACGGTCGGCCTACTATGAAGCAATTGCAATCCTGCTTTGAACGAATTGGCTATAAGCAAACTCCCAAGTTGGGATTGGGGGATGATCGCATATGTTGATCACTTTCGATAATCAGGAGGATTATCAGCGCTGTTCTTGGACTTTGAATGACTTTCATATGCCAGTCACTAAATGGACACCGGATTTTGATACTAAAAATGACAATCTAATTGTTCTGGTGTGGGTATCCATCCGTGGATTGATGCTTTTCCTACATAATAAGACTGCTCCTTAGGATGTAGCTCATATGATCGAAGAACCACTTTGAATGGATTCTGCTACAATGAATAGAATCCGACCATCAGTGATTAGGTTATGTGTGGAGATTGATATATCTAAGTCACTTCCAAGCCGATTGCATATTCAAAGGGGACAACATGAATTTTATCCTACAGTGAAGTATAAGGACGTTCCACTATTTTGTTCAAAATGTCACGTTTTGGGTCATGAAATTAAATACTGCATCAAACTGGGGGGGGAATAGGAGCCTTCCGGAACCGAAAATGCCTCTAGTCGCCAGGCCGGACAAGCCGCAGACTAGGTGGTCACCAAAGAAGATTGGGGTCACCCTACCTGTGCACCACCTACAGATACGCATAATGTGCAGTCGGTTTTAGGTGCTACAGATGTGGTTTTCTCAGATTGTGCTTTACATCAGAATACCACGATAGATAATGTTAGCAACCAGGTTGCAGCAGCACCTAGTTTATTGCTAGAGCAGGATGCTCCTTTGGAGGCTGTAAATGTTTCCGATATACATGATCTGACTATATCGTGCACGTCACATGTATTATGTGCTAAGGATGATGATGGTCCATTGGTGACCAATGTTTCGGATTCTGAATTGGCTTCTGCTGCTCGCGAAGACAGGTATGATTCACTAATGCAAAGTCCAACTCTTACTGATTTAGAAATTGTTGATGCTCTTCAAGATAATATTGTGGCGCTGGTACGTGCAGCATAGAAGTAGGATATCCAAGTTGTAGCTAGGGATGTTTTGCGTCGTCTTAGCGACTCTACTGAATCTAATGTGGCTAATATGGATCAGCGAGTTATTCACCCACGTCGGCCTAGGCACACAAATCAAAAATGCCCGCCCTCCTTTGGCGTCACGTGTAATGGGCTCCAGTTTTAGGTCTTCTTCCAGCTTCTCATCTTTACCCCCTCAATGAATTTTATGTTTTGGTCAGTTTGAAGCGGTTAATAAAAAAGCATTGGCTGAATTTATTGATTGTGTTGAGCCAAAGCAAGCTACTACTCAATTGGTTTGGCATCAGTTGCGGGTTTCTTTTTCTAATTCTCTTTCAACTTGTCGTGACAAAGTCGGGGTGTTTTGGCACCATACCGTGTTGCGGTTCATTGATATTCTCATGGAGAACAATCATGACATGTATGGTTTTGTATTGTGGGTACTAAGCACACTTTTTCGATTAGTCCTGTGTATGGTATGCACACAGTTACAGATTGGCATCGATTGTGGTTAGAGCTTCATGACATCTATTCTCAAAGCCCCTTGCTATAGCTGGTAGGTGGAGATTTTAATACATATCTTTCCGTTGAAGAGCATTATAGCACCTCTATGCCACACGTAACATCCATAGAGGAGTTCGTGAATTCTGTAAGTCATTGTGAGCTGTTGGATTTACGAAGGGACACCGTATGCTTGGGTGGAATGCCACGGTCTAGGCATGGTGAAGCGTCTTCTTAATCGTGTCCTATGTTCCCAGGCTTGTTATGATCCTATCCAAATCTGAAAGTGAAACATTTAGCACGGGTCTCCTTGGATCATGCGCCTTTACTTCTTACACGAGTGAATCAGCAGGGGATAGGCCCTAAATCCTTTTGGTTTCTCAATATTTGGACTAAGCACACAGACTTCTTAGCATTTGTGCTATCCAAATGGTCAAAATATCCAATGATTGGTTGTATGCGAGGTATTTATGATAAATTGAAACGGCTTAAAAAATTTACAATAGTGGAACATCCATATCTTTGGAAATGCCTTTGATAATTTAGAGGCGGCTGAAAGAAATGTTCGATGACTTGAGACTGAGTATGACCGGCAGCCATCTCCGGATTCATGAACACAATATCATGCAGCTCAAGCGACATATAATTTGGCAGCAAATATGGAGATGCATTTTTGGGAACAAAAACATGGGTAAAGTGGTTAAAGGCGGTGATGCTAAAACAAAATATTTTTATAACCTTGAAAGTGATGCTAAAACAAATATTTTATAACCTTGAAAAAGATTGCTGGCAGATGCAGTCTATATCTCGCACTTACATGCCATCTGGCCTCCTTTGCCAGGCAGAGCAAGATATTCAGGCAGAAGCAATTTCTTTTATACTCACCTTTTTTCAGTGGAACCCGTGGATGCTGTAGAGGAGTTACTACACTATATCCATGTCTTGTTACTGAGGAGATGAATACTCAGCTTCTCCTTATGCCATCTCTCGAAGAGACCAAAGATACCGTATGGTCTCTCGATCCACATAGTACAGCAGAGCGGAATGGATTTAATGTTTTCTTTGTTTTGCCATTGTTGGGATATTATGCAGCAGGATGTATTTAAGGCCGTCCAGGAGTTCTTCTTGGGATTTCCTATTCCTCGGGCTATAGGTAGCACTCTCCTCACTTTGATTCCAAAAATAGCTTCGCCTACAACCTTTGTAGATTTTAGGCCTATCAGCTTATCAAACTTTTTATCCAAGGTGGGTACTAGGATCTTGACCACTCGTTTCACGACTTTGTTACTGACCTGATTATATCATTAGAGCAAGCAGGCTTTATGCGTGGTCGGGATATTGCGGAGCGTATCCTTCTAGCGCAAGAAATGACTCATTTGATGGATAAAAAAGTCTGTGGTGGCAATGTTATGATTAAGCTTGATATGGTAAATGCGCTTGATCGTGTAAACTGGACTTTTTTAAAGCACTTGTTAGACAAGCTGGGTTTTCATCCAAGGTTTCTACAGCTTATTTAACCATTTAGAAGGAACATATATGTCGATTCTAATTAATAGTAAGCCTTATGGATTCTTTCAACCCACCCGAGGTGTTAAACAAGGGGATCCCGTTTCCTTTTTACTTTTTATTTTGGCATCTAAAGCTTTTTCTAGAGGGATCATTTATTTGATACAAGATGGCGCCGTAAAGGGTTTTGCGATGGGCAGGATTCGACCTCTAATCGCTCATTCAGCATTTGTGGATGATCTGTTGCTTTTCATTAATGGATTGGTGCACAATTTAAGACGATTTCAGAATTTTCTCAATGTCTATCAGGCAACCTCACGACAAAAGGTCAATTTCAGAAGAGTCATTTTATACATTCTTCATATGTGACGCGACGAGTGTCTCGCCGCATGCGCAGGTGTTGGGGATGACTGTCACATTGCTGCTAACTAAATATCCTGGCGTCAATTTATATAGAGGGAGGCCGCGACCATTTTATTTTATAGATTTATTGACACGGGGGATATGCGACTTCAAAGTTGGCAAAATAGTTTCTCTCTTTGGCTGATAAGTTGATTTTAATTGAACATGTTATTAGTGCTCTACCAATTCATATTCTTGTCGTGATCTCCTTTCCGAAGAGTATTATGCATGCTATTCGACGTTGTATGTGCAACTTCTTTTTGAGTGATATAGATAATAAAAGGAAGCATCATTGGGTGAAGTGGCAAACATTATTCTTGCCGGTTGATGAGGACAGACTTGGGGTTATGTCGTCTTGATACCTTGTCTTGGGCTTACTCGGCTAAATTATGGTGGCCTTATCATATGAAGAATTCCCTAAGACAGAGTTTATGCGCACTAAGTATGGTGGCAAGATGAATTATCATCCTCGGGTAACAAATTCCATAGGCTAGAAACGTATTTGCGACTCATCCAGTTGGCGTCATGCATGTTGATGGTATTCCGGTAGCTATTTATGGAGACCAAACTCTCATTGAAATTTTACGTTAAAAACGGCATATTCTATTTCTCGCCCTATTCGTGTGCAGCTTTTCTCACATGGGTTCATTTTTGCATCGACTACATATCCGAATTGTCCGTCTTTTTTATGGAAATTATATCATCGAGCTATTACAGTGTAAGATAATTTGCAACGGATTCTGATTGCAGGAGCCACTTGTGCCCCTTCTGTCACTCGTCCTCTGCTACGATATACTCTCTTTCTCTGTTGTGAGTTTATTTCATGACCGTGGTTACATTATGCTGCTATTCTGGATGGTTCATAGCCACTTGGCTATACATTGAGGCCATATCTGCTAGCTTGGCGGACCTCTACGTGAGGGGACACGTTCATGGGATGTTTGCTTATTGTAGTGCAAGGATTAATTCTTTGGAATTTTGGCGCATATACACTTCTGTTGTGTTTGGCGAAGAGCGTTGGTCGGCTATATACTTACAAGAAATGATCAGGCGACAGATATATATATATATGGTGTCAAGTGCAGGCTGCACAAAACATGCTTCTTTAGATCCGCATCTGATTTCTCTTGGACTCTCCCCTAGGCTTCACCATCAACGGCCAACGTAGTGCGATGGCTTTTTCCTCCTTCTGGCAGGTATAAATTAAATGTTGATGCAGCTATTGGATCAATATCAGCCTCGGGTGGGGCAGTGCTTCGGGACTCTACTATTTTGTGGTGCTATAGTGTTCTATCTCCCAGTATCTACTCCGTTTCAAGCAGAACGGCAGGCTGTTACTTGTCATTAATCTATTTTACTCAGAGGTATCGTAATATTGATTTGGAGGTTGGCTCGCTTGAGTTTGTTGACTATGTTCGGTCACACACATCCGCTATACTATGTTCTTTTCTTCTGTTGGGATCTAGTACTATTTCTCATGCTCCACAATAGGCTAATATGGTGGCCCATCTACTGGCTCAACATGGACAGCTAAATCATGGTTTCTCTATGTTTGTCGATATGGTGACTTGCTGCCTATTGTTAGAGCCGCTATACACACAAATCTCTCCACATCATATTTGCAGAATAGTGGTTGGAGATTTATTTATAGCAACAGTTGCGGTGTCATTGACTATGTCCTACAAAGCCACAGGCAACTCAGTTATTATCTATTTCCCTATTACTTGCTCCTGCCTTTGGCCTATGGTTTGAGTTATTATGGGATTTCATTCTATTGTGTTATTTGTTGATTGTACCTGTGGGTGCAGGCAAAGTGGATACTTACTCTACACTTTGTGGACATATCTCTTGTTTGTCCCATTTTTTTCACTTACTCATTTCCCCATTATTTGTTTCCTACATGGGTACCCGATTGTTGCTACGTGGGAGTTATTGGTGCACGACAAGTGGCTTCCTTTCTTCACCGGGTGGATACCTAATCGGACAGCTACATACTTTAACCCGGATGCCTTCATGGATTATTTCACGGCTAGTGGACTTTGTCTTTGATTACTACCGTTTGGATTTTTCACGCTTTCTTTTTCTTTCCCATCGCTGGCGCATATTCTTCGAGCTTCTGCTGTAATTTTTTTCCTATGCCTTCGTATTCTCATTGTATCCAATATTTCAACCATATAAACATGATGTTTTTTTCCTTCGACCAAGGTTTTATCCAAAAGGGTGGTTTTCCTTGGCAAGGTTTTAATGTGGCATATCATATATGGTTGAATGTTTTATTCCATTTTAGGCATCATTGGATATGTACTGTACGCTGTTATAGTTTAGTTGTAGTTTTGCCTAAGCAACTGTTTAATTCTGTTTCTATGTACTATGATATTCCAGTGCCACAAACGAGGCTTCATTAATAAAAAAATATACGTCCCTAAGACAACTTTTTATGACCATAAATGACTTTATGGCATGATTTGAACACATATATGTATAAAGTATGAAATATGTATATGTAAATATACATACATATATGTACACACACACACAAAAACACGACCAAGAGACCATTTTTGGGGTATTAATCATTTTATCACATGCTTATGAACACATATATGCATATTTGTTACGAAAATATATATGTAGCATTCATATATATATATATATATATATATATATATATATATATATATTGTTGAGAAAAAAGGGTTTGAGTGATTTCAAAATAATGTGATTTAAATGAGCATGACAAAAACGTGTGCATGATATAAACGGGTGCATGATATGTTGCTTATTACTTGCCTTATTTAGCTCATATATAATGTTGCCGTACTAACGAGCCATGAAACGTTAAAGTTACATCATATGGCAAAAATTTGTTGTGTTTATACTATTTTCAGGTGCCACCATTAATGACCTAAACTAGTTCATTAAGTGAAGTACTTAGTTAATTAAACTAAGTAGTTCATTAAAGGAAGCTACATTTGGAAAAGGCACAAAGGCAACAAGGCTAAGGAATGAAAGTCTCCTCCTCCTCTCCTCATTTAATATGCACGCCTATATACATAGATAAATACATATTTTCTGATTTTTTTAAAAAGGCACATACACATGTGTTCCAACGTACTAACGACACGTTATATATTTTACGTACGTACGTTAACGTCATACCATCATACTTAACTCATATTTATGAGTATATTCAGATCTTATATCATATGATATAAGTCATGGTGATGACAAATTAAATACGACACGTTAAAAGGTTCTAAACCGAAAATTGTCGTATCGCGCGAATACCGAAACTTCGCCAACGTGTCACGTACTTGCCATAAATAGATGGCCAGCCCCTACACCTCAAAAATCATTATTAATTTCGTGGCTATGATGATATTTTCAGCCATAAAATCATTCCATGTTGACACACACAAATCACCCCACATTAAGGCCAAATTGTGGAGATTCCAATTTTAATTTTGTCACATGTTAATGGCGTCACTTTAGACCAGCCAAGTGCTGAGAATTAAAGTTTATATTATGTATATTATGTGTAATATAATATACATATATCATGTGAAAAAGTTGGAATTTAATTAGAGAAAAATCAGGTAATCGATAAATATCAAAAATTCAGTTTTCTACGTGCACAACACATGGAACATTTTTGGCACATCACACGACACGTATCTAGACACTTTTTACATATTTCATACATCTTAAAGTGTACTAGAAAATTAAATTAAGGGCTGATTCGAATATAACATGTGTGTATTATCAAATGTGCACTATTTTACAAAGTTAGCAAAAATAAAATTCAGCACATGCATATACATGTATACACGCCACCTACAGCTAAGATGGACATATGTGGAGCCTTGTTGGCATATTGATTGGTCAAGAATCAATCATACAATGTTGGTGATTTAAAGAAAGAAGCTACAAAAGGTAAGGTTTCAAACTTTGTCTCATTTGAAACACATGCTGAAAATTTCAGCATGTAGAATTATGGCTGGCCGAATTTCTCCATTAATTAGGCTATATTTTGTGTCTTGAATTATGTGGATAATTGGAAGAAGAAATGGAAGAAATTTGAATGAAATACAAAGCCATAAATTGTGATATCTTGAATATCACACATGCTGAAATTTTTCAGCATGTGTGGAATGTACCTTGGCCGATTTTATGGCCATATTGATGTCCAAATTTCATTTCCAATATGATGAGGATATTTTATGCCAATTGATGATTTATTTTTAAAAAGAAAAATCAAAAAAAAAAATTGGAAATAATTTGAATTAAGGAGACATGTATCACATGCTGAAATTTCAGCATGTTAACTAGCTTAATGGCCGATTTTTTCCCCTTTTGTGAAGAAATATTATCTTGCTTAATTTATGTGATAATCTTGGATGTTATGGAAATTATTCTATGTTGATTTTGGCACATGTTTTTAGTGAAATATTCAGATTTTCCAAGTCATCAATTGATGACAACTTTCAACCAATCATGAAGTGCCAAGTAAGCAAAGGTTAAATGATCATCAAATGAGAAGATGACAAGAAGCAAGATCATGTCACATTGATGCCTTACATTCTCCCAAGGACTTAGAAGATAATTTTCAAGAAGGGAA
>AP025049.1:33801144-33909288 GCA_036186865.1 Eustoma russellianum | reverse complement strand
CCTTTATTTTGGAAAGTAAATCAAAAGATGCCTGTAAAGATGAAGAAGAAAAAAAAATCATGCTTTTCATATAACGTGCATTTGTAAGGGTTATTTATTCAACTCTTTAAAAATGTCCCTTTTGGTACCCAAATTTGGGTGACCCTTTTAGGTCTTCCAAAAGGTGAGAAAGGTGATGAAAGCACAACATAATATACTTTAGGTACAATTGTATCTGGCCTTTGGCCAAGAACTCCTTTATACGTATTATATATAGGACATTTTCGATATGTCCTTGTGTTTGTGTGCGTAGTGCGTGGATAGAATGAATGCCGTGTATGCATCACTCTTTTCTTTTCATATCTATATGGTACAAACTTGTATTTCGTATGATATGATGAAGAAGTGGGGCGTGATGAGGGAAGAGGTCTTTGCGTCATCTTAGACGCCGTTTTTGGCTTTGGGGTGTCTACTTTCTTAGACACAACGAACTTAGTTGGTTTGGTGGATGCTTCATTTGTCTCAACGTATCCCAAACCTGTTTTTTCACTATATGCTTTTGTGATAAGATAATACGATGCAGCATGTTAGATACCGTGTCAAATTGTTTCACCTTTTTCTCTACATCCGCATTCCTTTATTTCAAGTTTGAAATCTCTGATTTCAATTCAGTGTTCTCGGATGTCAATGATTAAATTTCAGACTTTAATGAATTTATAATGCATGACGACTCTTCTTTTGAATCGTTTAATTGAGACACAAGATCTTTGTTAGAAGATTCTAACAATTTCTTGTCTTCAATTAATCGCTTCTTTTCTTTTGCAAGATTTTTTGAAAACTTATGCAATTCTAAATATTGACTAAATAAATCATCATAAGAACATTCAGAATCGGAATCAGAGTCGGAAGATACCTCATTTGATGCTTTAGATGTAAAGCATACTTGTGCCTTGTGTTCTTCCGTATCATCAGTCTCAGAGTCGGATGTGTCACTCCAAGTGGAGGCTTTGAATGCTCTTCTCCTTTGCTTAGGTTCTGAGACGAGTCTATTCTTGTTCCGATCCTTTTCAGGGTATTTGTTTGTTTGTTTTTCTTTATTAGGGCAGTCATATGATAGATGTCCAAGTTTGTCGCATTCATAGCACTTTATTTCCTTATTTTTATTTTTATGATCCTTAGATGAGGTAGACTTATGTTTAATCGATTTTCTCAATATTTTTCTTAATCTTTTAGCCATCGTGATTAAGTCCTCATCATCGGAATCTATGTCACTATCATCTACGACGTATTCATTTGATTTAAATGCTATAGCCCTATCATTATTAGAAATGGACTCAGAATGTCTTAAAGCAAGTTTGTTTTCATATACCTTAAGTGATCCAATTAGTTCTTCCATCTTTATCGATTTAGTCTCTTTGCTTTCTTCTATGGCCGTTACTTTAGAGTCCCACTCGGATGGAAGGCTTCGCAAGACTTTCTGTACTTTTTCCTACATGGTAAAAACTTTACTAAGAGACTCAAGAGAATTGTAGATGTTAGTCAAACGAAGATCCATATCAACAATAGATTCATTAGGCAATAGTTTAAACGACTCAAGTGTGGACATAAGCATGTTTATCTTTGACTCTTTTACTTGACTCGTGCCTTCGTGTTTCATTTCGAGTATCCTCCACATTTCTTGTGCACTAGAGCAGTTTGAGACATAACTAGACTCACTCTTACTTAATCCATTTAAGAGCAATTGTATAGCCCTAGCATTCATGCTAAGTTTCTTTTTATCATCACTTGTATATTCTTGTCTAGATTTAACAACTTCTAGTATGACTCCGTCTACGGTGGATAACTTAGATGGAACAAAAGGACCATCTTCTATAATCGACCAAAGATCAATATCTATTGCCATAAAGAAAAGTTTCATTCTTACCTTCCATTGAACGAAAGACTCACCGTCAAAGAGAGGAGGCCTTATGGTTGACAATCCTTCTTGCACGGTGTTATAGCTAGTGGATGCCATCTCACGTAGATTGTTGGATCCTTTTGTTGTGAGTGTTCCTGCGCTCTGATACCAATTGTAGGATTTTCAAGGCACCACTAAAAGGTGGGGGGGGGGTTGAATAGTGGGTGCGGAAAATGTGGTTTTTAAAATTAGTTTGAACCAAAAACCCAACTTCTGAAAACGTTTCTGTTTTCAGGACTAGATTTAAACGTTTTTAAAACTAGGTTGCGGGTCTTCAAAAATTATGAAACTTGGAGATAACTTACACTCAGATGTTATGAGTATCTCCTAAAAATTTCAAATTAGAATTCAACCTCTAACCCCTTGAAAAATTGTTGGTGGTAAGATTGCGCAAATCTGCCAAAAACAATACACTGATTTGAAAAATTAATTTCTATTTGTACACAACTCTAAATGCTCTGAAATTTTAACCACTAACCCCTTATATATTATATTTAAATGGGTTGAAACGGTTTTGAAAAATTCTTTTGGGAAGTTAGTCAAATACACTCAATGTCTCAACCTTTGCAAGCCTGAAAATCAGACTGCACTAGTCTCAGAACTTTGGATGTTTGAATGACTTATACTTATCCAAAAGGGTTGAAACTTGTGCCAAATTAACCCTAAGACGTGTGGCTTTGTTTCTGGTAATTTTCGTAATTTTTGAAAGTCGTTTACTATTTTTACGAACGTAAACAAAAAGAGTAAACAGTGCAGAAACAGAATATAAGTGCTGAAAGTAAATGACACCGAGAATTTTATACTGGTTCGGTTATAAACAACCTACTCCAGTCTTCAAGGAACACCTTCCTTGGTTCACACTAGTCACACAACACAAATACACCTTACCACAGGGTTGATGGAGTTACACACCAACTCCAACCCTTTACAAACCTTGTACGATGAATACAATTAGCACGAACACCACCACCATGCAAGATTGAAGATTGATCACACCTTGATCAATATTTTACAAAGCTATAGAGTATGTGGTGGTATATGACAAGCCTATTCAAGAATAAGAATATAAATACAATAGGCTTTCAAGAAGAAGAAAGAAAGAGAGTGTAGAAGAAGAAGGCTAGAACACTTTTGATCTTTGAGTTTGCAACTCTTGTTCTTGTTCTTGTTTTGCTCTTCTTCCTTCTTTTTAATCACATTGTGGCCGCCCCCTTGGGAGTCCTTCTCCTCTTGAAAATTGTCTTCTAAGTCCTTGGGAGAATGTGTGGCATCATTGTGACATGATCTTGCTTACTTGGCACCTTCTCATTGGATGATCATTTAACTTTTGCTTACTTGGCACTCATTGATTGGTTGAATGTTGTCATCATTTGATGACTTGAAAAATCTGAGAATTCCACTAAAAACATGTGCCAAAATCATCATAAAATAGTTGCCATAACATCCAAGATTATTACATAAATTAAGCAACATAAATTTTCTACAAAATTAAGCTAAAATTCGGCCATGTAGGATACTTGACATGCTGAAATTTCAGCATGTGATACATGGTGCTTTTATTCAAATTATTTCCAATTTTCTTTGATTTTTCTTTTTGAAATAAATCACCAATTAGTAGAAAATAATCTCATCATTTTTGGAAATGAATTTGGACACCAATATGGCCAAGAATTTGGCCAAGATACATTACTACACATGCTGAAATTTTCAGCATGTGTGATATTAAAAATATCACCATTTTAATTTCATAATTAATTCAAAACATTACCATAACATCCTCAATTAATCCTCATGATTCAAGATAGTAAAATATGGCATTTCTAAGTGTAAAAATCGGCCACTCAACCTACACATGCTGAAATTTTCAGCATGTGTTTCAAATGAGATCAAATTTGAAACATTATCTTTTGTAGCTTCTTTCTTTAAATCACCAACATTGTATGATTGATTCTTGACCAATAAATATGCCAAAAAGGCTCCACATATGCTCCATCAATCTGGTATAGGCGTGTATAACATGTATATACATGTGCTGAATTTTATTTTTGCAAACTTTGTAAAATAGTGCACATTATTAATAATACACACATGGTATATTCCAATCAGCCCTTAATTTAATTTTCTAGAACACTTTAAGATGTATGACATATGTAAAAAATGTCTAGATACATGTCTTATGATGTGCCAAAAACGTTCCATGTGTTGTGTACGTAGAAAACCGAATTTTCAATGTTTATCGATTACCCGATTTTTCTCTAATTAAATTCCAACTTTTTGCACATGTTATATATATTATGTTACAAATAATATAGATAATATAAACTTTAATTCTCAGCTCTTGGCTGGTCTAAAGTGGCGCCATTAACATGTGACAAAATTAAAATTGGAATCTCCACAATTTGGCCTTAATGTGGGGTGATTTGTGTGTGCCAACATGGAATGATTTTATGGCTGGAAATAACATCATAGCCACGAAATTGTTATTGATTTTTAAGGTGTAGGGGCTGGCCATCTATTTATGGCAAGTACGTGACACGTTGGCGAAGTTTCGGTATTCGTCCGATACAACAATTTTCGGTTTAAAACCTTTTAACGTGTCGTATTTAATTTTTCATCACCATGAATTATATCATATGATATAAGATCTGAATATACTCATAAATATGAGTTAAGTATGGTGGTGTGACGTTAACGTACGTACGTAAAATATATAACGTGTCGGTAGTACGTTGGAATGCATGTGTATGTGCCTTTTTCAAAAAATCTGAAAATATATATATTTATACATATATATATGCCGTGTATATGTGATGTAAATGAGGAGGAGGAGACTTTTCTTTCTTAGTTTTGTTGCCTTTGTGCCTTGTGCAAATGTTGATTCCTTTAGTGAACTACTTAGTTTAATTAACTAAGTACTTTACTTAATGAACTAGTTTAGTTCATTAATGGTGGCACCTGAAAATAGTATAAACACAACAAATGTTTGCCATATGATGTAAGCTTTAGCGCTTCATGGCTCGTTAGTACGGCAACATTATATATGAACTAAATAAGGTAAGTAATAAGCAATATATCATGCACACGTTTATATCATGCACATGTTTATATGCACATTTAAATCATATATTTTGAAATCACTCAAACCCCTTTTTCTCTACAGTGTGATCAATCTTCAATCTTGCAAGGTGGTGGTGTTATTGCGAATTGTATTCATCGTACAAGATTTGTAAAGGGTTGGAGTTGGTGTGTAACTCCATCAACCCTGTGGTAAGGTGTATTGCGATTGTGTGACTAGTGTGAACCGAGGAAGGTGTTCCTCGAAGACTGGAGTAGGTTGTTTATAACCGAACCAGTATAAAATTCTCGGTGTCATTTACTTTCAGCACTTATATTCTGTTTCTGCACTGTTTACTCTTTTTGTTTACGTTCGTAAAAATAGTAAAAAACTTTCAAAAATTACGAAAATTTCCAGAAACAAAGCCACAAGTCTTAGGGTTAATTTGGCATAAGTTTCAACCCTTTTGGATAAGTATAAGTCATTCAAACATCCAAAGTTCTGAGACTAGTGCAGTCTGATTTTCAGACTTGCAAAGGCTGAGACTTTGAGTGTATTTGACTAACTTCCCGAAAGAATTTTTCAAAACTGTTTCAATCCATTTAAATAAAACATATAAGGGGTTAGTGGTTAAAATTTCAGATCAATTGGAGTTAAGAACAGATAGGAATAAATTTTTGAAACAGTCTACCGTTTCTGGTAGATTCGCGCAATCTGACCACCAACAATTTTTGAAGGGGTTAAAGGTTGAATTTAAATTTGAATTTTTTAGGAGACCCTCATAACATCTGACGCTAAGTTCTCTCAAAATTTCAGAATTTTTGGAGACCTATAACCTAGTTTTTAAAAATGTTTTAAAACTGGTCCTGAAAACAGAATCTGTTTTCAGAAGTTGAGTTGGTTGGTTTTAAACAAATTTTAAAAACCACACTTTCCGCACCAACTATTCAACCCCCCCTTCTAGTGGTGCCTTGCAGATCCTAAATACATATGTGTATACACACACACACACACACACATATATATATATATATAAATGACATAAATGACGCCATAAGTGAGGCATAATAAAATATTCCCTTTATTGCTAAAAAAATGACATAAATAACTTTATGGCATGATTTTGAACACATATATGTATAAAGTATGAAATATGTATATGTAAATATACATATATACATACATATATATACACACACACATATATATATAGACACACATATATACATATATAAAGAAAAAAGAATGTCGATCTTCTGCTCTGGCGAAAAGCGGCGGCTGGCATAAGCCACCGCCGCCATTTTGCTTCGGATCAATTGTGCGCGCGATCAATCCCGTTTCCATCTTCTCGGATATTAAATCGATACCATATTCTGGCGTGATGTCGCATCCGACGTTTGCAGCGGTAGTAACTGGACAAAACACATCGCAAATCACCATCTCTCCAGAGACAGTATCCAGGTATAAAGGTCTCCCTTTGATCTCATTTGATGATGCAGAAATTGATGCATTGGTGTTACCCTTTCGTTTCTCATTGGTTGGCATGTTTTGGTACGGCCGACCACCATTGAAGGTGATTAGAGAAGTTTTTGAAAAGATTGGTTTTCAAAATGATCTGAGGATCACATTGATAGATCAATCGCATATTCTGTTGAATTTCCGACATGAGCCAGCTTATATACGATGTTTTATCGAAGATCATGGAATATCTCTGGATGTCATATGAGGGTCACTAAGTGGACAGTAGATTTTGATCGAACAACGGATGTCCCCATTATTCCAGTATGGATCGCGTTACCCGGATTGCCAATTCACTTACATCACAAATCTGCACTGTTTGAAATCTCCCGACCTATTGGTACGCCCATCAAGCTGGATGTGGCCACGGCAGATGGGCTACGTCCATCAGTTGCGTGCGTGTGTGTTGAAGTGGATGTTTCACAGGATTTGCCTCAAAAGATATATTTGCAAGTGAAGCAACAGATGTTTCTACAGCAAGTGATATACGAAGATCTTTTAATGTTTTGTACTACTTGTTGTTGACTAGGACATTCAACAGGTGATTGTAATACATTAACCCGGTAGTGCCTCCACCACCCCCGTCAGCCACTCGCTGGACACCAAAGAAACAACTCCATTCAGCAACTACTTTATTGGAACCTGTCACACTCTTATCGTGTTATCCACTTGAGACAGACAACACCGCAGATGAAATACAGCATACACTGTTGCAATCACAAAACCCACCTCTGCCCGCTCATAATCAAGATATATCTAGACTGGGTGCTGATGCAGAATTTGCGCCTCTACAGGAGAAGGACGTAGAAGGCGATATTGGCCGTTCCTCGGATATAGAAATACACAATGAAGAACTCCCTCCCAGTGTGCCGCCAGTATTTGAAAATATTACTCGTAAAATTCACTCTTTGCCAGAGTCACCTTCAGAAGAAGAATTAATATCACGTTTGGAGAGCTCAGTACTGAGGAGGGTTTCATTACAGTAGTGCCACGTCGACGTCGCTGTACGCGTAAATAATTACCACCACTACCGCCATCGACTATCCTCACTCGTAGTGCATCGCGAGTATCACAGGGAAGTGATATCACTATGACTCAATGAATATTCTTACATGGAATGTTAGGGGAATTAACCCGGCTATGCCTCATTTGCATAATTTGGTCAGGCAACATAGTCTAAACATGCTCGCTATCATTGAACCAAAACATCCCCCACATCGCATTGTGCGTCATAGATTAGATCTAGGATTCCAAAACTCATCAGCCTCCAGTTCGGGCAAGATATGGATCTACTGGCATGATTCTTTATTTCGACTAATTCACATGCAGGATGATGATCAGGTGGTACACTTTCATTTTCTGTACATTCCATTAAATTTTGAATTCAACTTCTTTGTGGTTTACGCTTTACACAATGCTTCACAATGTCGCCCTTTGTGACAGGCACTATACAACTTCTCTCAACAGAACTCTAGAGCTTGGTTGGTCTCAGGAGACTTTAATATATTTCGATCACTATTGGATCCTAGAGGCCACTCCAATCCATCTCTATCAGCAATGCAGGATTTTAATGACTGCATAGAATCCTGTAATTTGATGGATCCTCTATTTCATGGCACCCGACACACTTGGACGGACGACAGAGGTTTAGGTCAAGTTCAACGACGATTAGATTGGTATTTGATAAATTCATCTTTCCAGGATTTCCTTACTGATATCTGTATAAATCATCTGCCAAGGATCACTTCGGACCATACTCCTCCATTCTTGCGATGTGTCTTCATACACAGTATCAGTAGACGAGCATTTCGTTTCCTGGATGCATGGTTGACTCACCCAGATTTCCATGAATATGAGAAATCAGCATGGGAAACTTATCCCACAACTGGAAGTATGCATGGCTTATACACTAAACTATTTCGACTAAAGCAGGATATTCAACGATGGAACAAAGAAATTTTTGGCAACATATTCAGGCAGGTAGAACATGCCGAAGCCGAGGTAAGACGGGCTGAGGCTGCATGGGAAGATGATCAGTCGGAGATAAATAGAAGTATATATCATAAAGCCAAAGCAAAATATATTCAAGGAGCCAAATATGAATTGCAATTTTCGAAACAGAAAGCACGACTCCGCTGGCACAAGGAAGGAGATGATAACACAAAGTATTTTCATTCAATTGTTAAAGGTCGCCATACACAACGACAAATACAGCAAATATACACGCGCAATGATGAACTGTGCGACACACCGGAAGCCATTCAACAGGAGGCAGTTGACTTCCGCACCTCGCTATTTGCAAGTGAACAAACGGGAAACTATGAACATATTTTGCAGCATATTCCACAGACCGTTACAACAGAAGACAACAACTATCTAATTCGGCTGCCACAATTAACGGAGGTTAAGGAGGCAGTATGGCATCTAGATGCTCAAAGTGCTGCTGGGCCAGATGGATTCCATGGTATATTCTTTTGCTCATGCTGGTCAATCATACAAATGGATGTTCTGTTGGCAGTACAGGAGTATTTCCTGGGAATACCACAACATGCCAAGATGGCTAGTCCACTTCTTACGTTAATTCTGAAGGTACAATCTCCGCGAACATTTAGTGATTTCCGACCCATATATTTAACAAACTTTTTGAGCAAGGTTTGCACAAGAATAGTTGCGACACGCCTCAACACTATTCTCCATAAGCTTATTTCACCAGAGCAAACCGGTTTTTTACAAGGCCAAGATATCTTGAATCAAATATTGATGGCGCGAGAGATGATACACATGATGGATAAAGGACCAAGCCAAGTATGTCTTAAATTGGATATGATGAAGGCATTTGACAGAGTCAATTGGGAATATTTAGAGCTGTTTTTGCTACGTTTTTGATTTTCTGGATTCTTTGTATGGATCATAATAAATCATCTACGTAGCTCGCGACTTTCTATTCTTATAAATGTTGTCCCATCAGGCAGCTTCAGACCATACAGGGGGGTAAAGCAAGGTGACCCACTTTCTCCGCTTTTATTTATTTTATCATCAGAGGGTTTCAGTCGTGGAATAAAGGCGCAAGTATCGAGGGGAGTATTGAAGCCATTCTGCTTAGGCAGGCTGCCTTTCCACATTACGCATCTGGCATATGCGGATGATCTATTAATTTTCCTCCATGGTGATATCCCGACTATTCGAGCATTTAAAGTTTTTCTGACCAGGTATGAAGAAGCATCCGGCCAAAAGGTAAACTGCAGTAAGAGCAGTTTCATTACTTCTACCAGCACTTTACTATAACGAAAAAACGTTATGCGGGCATCCTAGATATGAGAATCTCAAATTTACCATTTTGGTACTTGGGATCCTTCTTACACAAAGGCATTACTCGGGCACGTTATTGTACAACTTTATTAGAGCACATTGACAATCGATTTCAGGGATGGCACAGTAAGCTCTTATCACAGGCGGGAAGATTGGTTCTTTTAAGGTCTGTAATCTCTTCTCTACCATTACACATTATAGCATCAGGTGGGCTTCCAAAATCTATTATTAAGGTAACTGAACGTAAGATGTCTAGTTTTATTAGGGTCCAAGAAAACATTGGGTGGCTTGGTCTTCGATTCAACGGTCGAAAGATGAGGGTGGATTAGATATCAGGGATCTTAGTGCCCTACAATCTGCATACTTCTGTCGCATTTAGTGGACGTATAATCAGCGAAACACTCTTTGGGGTGAATACATGCATGCAAAATATGGTCATCGTGGAGATTACCGCCCAAAAATCACTGATTCACCTGTATGGAAAACTATTTGCCGTGCAAATAATTTTTGTTCATCGCATAGTCTTCAGAATGGAGATCATCTGCAATGGACAGCCACATCAAATGGTGAATTCACTTTGAGGTCTGCTTACAACTTATGTCGTATATCCCACACAACAATCTTGTCATCAAAATTCATATGGAACAAGCACCATAGCCCCACAGTTAGCATGTTCCTTTGGCGACTATATCACAGAGCATTACCTTTTGAAGACTACATTGGCCAGTATATCACATGCAGGCCGAGCTAATGCCCGTTCTGTAAAGTCTATTCTGCAACCATAGATCATGTATTTTTGCAATGTCAATTCATTTGTCGGATCAGGGATTTATTTTCCAACATTTTACTGAATGGAATTCGGTGCAAGTCCCAAATATGGACGCAGTTGTTATCTTGGTGGTTTCGCGGATCAGATACCTCTTTAATGGGAACCTTTCGTGTTGTAATACCTGGTATTATCATACACAATATATGTCGTGCATATACTTGATTAATATACGGTGATGCCGCAGGTAACACAGCTGAAAATCTCACTACTAAAATTCGATCAGAAATTTATCTATGGGGAAAAACTATAGATGGTACTAAGATTGTTGGAGATTACCGAAAAATATCACATCTTCAATTGCTTCCTTCCCTTCGCCCGGCTAGACCTATTGTGGTAAGATGGATTCTACCCCCTTCTGGAAGAATGAAACTAAATATAGACGCGGTAGTTGGACGACATTATGCAGCAGGTGGAGCGATTTTAAGGAACAATTATGGTGAATGTGTTGTAGCACTCTCATTCAGACTGCCACCATGCCCCCCTTTAGAGGCGGAAATGCAAGCACCATCACTTAGATTGCTTTATATGTTGCCATTACACCGTAATATTATTCTGAAAACGGATTGCCAACAATTAATCACCAACATATATTGACATCACGCAGCCACTACATCTTGCCACCTCCTTGTGCTCCGGTGGCTACATGTAAATAATCCTTTTGGCATACAACATGTTTTCCGGGAAGCCTATATGGCAGCACATTATCTAGCACAACGTGGACTGTTAAACCCTGCGACTGGCTACTATACTCGACAAAAGCTCCCTCCAATAGTCCGAAATTGTGTTTCGCTTGATCTCACAATAGCTAACCTTCGTCGAGAATCATAGAAGTTTCTGGTACAATAACACCCACCTTCTTCCATATGGATTGGCTATCTCACACATCGTCTGCCTGCTGTCCACGGAGTGCAGGCAGATTGGGTAAGATCACTCATCCTCGCTTACATAAGTTCTTTATACTCTACTGCATAATTATCCATGCTGATAAAAGTTTTATTGTTTCCACATGGAAAATTTTGGACATTGTTGGGGCCATCAAATATACGTGTGAGGTTTCATTACACAATATCGGCTTTGATTTGGACAGCAATATGAGAAGATATGCGCCAAGAAGAGACAACAACATGGAATTTTGGAGTACTACACTCGCTGCGCAGCATTTATTATATACTTACATTATCACGGCAAAACAATCCATTTGCATAAATATGTACACTTTTTCCTTCGCTAAGGTTTTATCCACAAGGGTGGTTTTACTTGGCAAGGTTAATGCGGCATATCATATGTGAATGGAAATTAGCACTCATTAGTTCATTACACTACTTATTTTCGTATGACGATCATTTGTATTAGGGTATTCCTCCACCATAATTGAGGCATCCTAATAGAAATTTTCTTTAAATATATATACACACACACACACACACACGGCCATGAGGCCATTTTTGGGGTATAAATGATTTTATCACATGCTTATGAACACATATATGCACAATGTTATGAAACAATATATGTAGCACTCATATATATATATATATATATATATATATATATATATATGTAAGGAAAAATGCTCTCTTCCTGGGGCGATCGCCAATGGCTGGAGGCGTAGCCGCCACCAGCTCTCGCTGCTTCCCCGTCGACAATAGACTCAGCTTTCTACTCTCCTTCTCCTCATCCTCATTGCAGTCTATCTTTTCAGCAAAGTTGCGATTTTTTCTGAGTTTCATGCAGGTTTTATGCCATGGACCACAAGCGCACGTACGCATCAATCCTCCATTCATCATCATCAACACCTCTCCCTCCACGTGAGATCACACGATTCAAAGGAGTTCCTGCTATTAAATTTACACCAGAGGAGGTAAAAAAGCTATCCGCCCCTTTTCAACATTGTCTTGTAGGAACATTTTGGTATGGTCGTCCAATATTAGAAGCAATCCGCAAATGTTTCGAAAAGATCGGTTTTTCTGCAGCAGTGAAAATCACCTTGATTGATCCCACACATATATTATTAAATTTTGACGCAGAAGTAGACTATTATCGTTGCTTTTCACGTCGAACATGGACTGTCCTAGGTTATCACATGAGGGTTACTAAATGGACATATGATTTTGATCCAAAAGTTGACGTTCCCATTGTGCCAGTTTGGATTTCATTGCCAGGATTGCCTATTTATCTACATAGTCATGATGCACTATGTGAGGTTGCACGAATGATAGGGACACCACTGCGGCCTGATACTGCAACATCTAATTTACTGCGGCCATCGGTAGCTAGGATCTGTGTTGAGATAGATGTCTCCCAAGAACTTCCGCAAAAATTATATATTCAAAGTGCGGATCATCAGTTTTTTGAACCGGTGGAATACGAAAATTTGCCCCTATACTGTACCGCTTGCAGAACATTAGGCCATGCTGCCAGCTCTTGCAAAAAAGATAATGCAACAGAAATGGATGCTACAGCTCCGCCCCAAGCCCAGCTCTCTACAAAGCTCACAAAATGTCTGCAGCGCTGGACTCCAAAAAAAGGAATACCACTGAGGCCAGATTTAAATCCACCTTTGATATATACAAGGTTAGAGGAGGATATACAGCCCACTGTAGCTCAGGATGACAATGCTGAAATAGTAACAGAAGCTTTGCATACAGATCTACATGCTGACACGGTCACTTGTCCAGACTTGCCACCACAACCACAGAGCCAGATCCAAATTACCGATAAACAGGATATCACACGCCTAGTTTCAACGTCGGTGGAACCTTTACCAAGAGATGACTATCCGGCCTCACCAATATCAGGTCATGCAACAGACACAGAAGAATATTTATCCCAGCCGTTAGCAGATGCTGCTGACCTTCGGACTGCGGCTGAGAATATAGCTGCAAGGTTGCACCAAGAGGATGACCCATCACACGATCCATATCAATTGGAACGCGCTTTAGATAACATAGTGGTGGGGGGCATAATTGAAGGAACACAGAAAAGACATCGTACGAAGAAAAAGGATGTGGTCAGACCACCCCCTTCAGGTATGATCACAAGATCTTCCACAAACTTGGAGCCTCAGTCTCCAAAATGAACTGCATAATATGGAATGTAAGGGGTTTGTGCACCTCCTATAATCGTGTGCAGTCTTTGGTGCGTCAGCATCACATTCATTGCTTATTCTCATTGAGCCCAAGCTACCAGAATCAAAGTTAGAATTATATAGGCTAAAACTTGGTTTTACAAAAGCAGCAATGTCGTCGGATGGGAATATCTGGGCCTTCTGGATTTCAGCATTGCTGCTATCTTCAGAAATTAAACAAGGATACAGAAACATTTCGATTCATTTTCACTGGATACCAAGTAACACATACTTTTGGTGGACAGCTGTGTATGGTCCTCACACGATGTCCGCACGTAGGAACTTATGGTCTGACCTGCAAAATTTTTCAGATAACCTACAGGAACCGTGGATAGTAGGGGGTGATTTTAATACATTTGCTGCCTTGGATAACATAGAGGAACATCGGTGCCAACTATACGTCAAATAACAGACTTTGCAACATGGATCAACACGGTTGGGTTGGTAGACATTCCCTATCAGCGATCTAAATACACATGGTCGGATGGAAGAGGACTAGGGAAGGTAAGTAGAAGATTGGATAGATTATTATGTTCGTCATCGTTTCATGATGCGTTTGGCACAGTTCAGATTCAGCACTTAAACCGTGCCACCTCAGATCACGCTCCACTGTTACTCACGTGCCGAGATCTGCAGTCCACAGGCCTACGCTCATTTTGTTTCCTTGATGTTTGGTTGACTCATCCGGATTTTATGCAGTTTATGCAACATACTTGGACATCATATCCAACAACTGGAGGTATGTGGGGTTTATATACCAAACTACGCCTCTTAAAAGCTGATCTGAGGCAGTGGAACAAAAATGTCTTTGGAAATGTGTTTGATGATGTTGTGGATGCAGAGCTAAAGGTAGTTATGGCAGAACAAGAGTACGACAATAATCCTACAGATCATAATAGGGAACATTATCATCAGGCAAAGCCGGTGTTGTAATTAGCACAGAAGAGAGTCTGCCAGTTTTGGCAACAGAAGGCACGAGTGTCTTGGATGAAGGAAGGGGACGCTAATACTGCCTATTTTCACAACATTGTCAAAGACAAGCAGAGAAAGCAGAAATTAGTTCGAATCTCTTCAGTGAACGGACAAGTATATGATCAGGAGGCTGATATCCAAAATGAGGCGGTCAGATACTTTGCTGTAATTTTTCAAGCTGAGCCTACAGCGGGATATGACAATGTGTTGCAGTACATTCCCTCTTTACTGTCAGACTCAGATAATGATGATTTGCTTGACATACCCCAGCTTCCAGAGGTGAAAGAAGCAGTCTGGAAGCTCAGTCCGACTAGTGTGGCAGGTCCAGACGGGTACAATGGTCGTTTTTACAGGCATTGCTGGGATATTATACACACGGATGTTCTTAAAGCTGTACAAGAATTCTTCATTGGGATTAAAGTACCTACATCTATGGCAGCTGCATTAATCACTTTAATCCCAAAGGTGACATCGCCAACAACGTTTGCGGATTTTAGGCCCATATGCCTCACTAATTTTGTCTCAAAGGTCATCACTCGATTGATTGCTACTCGTCTTGCTCCTCTCTTATCAACATTGATTTCACCAGAGCAATCGGGTTTTCTGCCAGGGCGAAGCATTACAGAGCAGATTCTTCTAGCCAAAGAAATGGTACATGTCCTTGACGAACCTCAACGAGGAGGACGTGCAATCATTAAACTTGACATGGCTAAAGCTTTTGATAGAGTATCTTGGGAATATTTACGTCTTCTGATGATAAAGATGGGTTTCAAACCTTTCTTTGTGAGGCTGATCATCAACAACTTATATGCCACCAAATGCTCTGTACTAGTTAATGGCAAACCGTGTGGCTTTTTTGCCCCAAGTAGAGGCGTCAACCAAGGAGATCCTTTGTCTCCGATTCTGTTTATATTGGCATCCGAAGGATTTAGTAGAGGACTCAAATCATTGATTAATTCTAAATGGATCAAAGGATTTCAGGACGGGAGAATACTTACGCCATCTCATTTAGGCTATGCAAATGACTTGCTAATATTTCTAAATGCAGCACCAAGGAATTTGCGTCGTTTTATCTCTTTTTTACAAACGTACCAGCAAGCATCAGGTCAGCAAGTCAACTTTCATAAGAGTTCGGTTGTAGTAAGCGCAGGTCAAAATGGCCATGGCACAGCAGACATTCTGGGTATGAGACTTGGAGCATTGCCAATGAGGTATCTTGGTGCACCAATTCACAAAGGAATTTGCCGCAGTACACATTGCTCCACTCTAATACAGCATTTTGAGAAACGCCTTAATGGATGGTCCACCAAGCTACTAAGTACAACAGGAAGGCTAGTTCTAATTAACTCGGTATTATCTTCTATCCCACTGCATCTCTTTGCAGCATCAAGATTACCTGTAAGCATAATAAAAGAGCTGGAGAGGCGCATGTCGGCTTTCTTTTGGGGACATAAGCGTAGTTGGCGATCATGGAAGGACTTGTGTTACCCAGTGTCAGAGGGGGGCGTAGGGGTTCGCTCACTTCAGGCGCTGCAAAAGGCCTTTGATTGCAAAATTTGGTGGGCATATCACCAAGGATCCACATTATGGGCAACATATATGCAGCAAAAATATGGCAGGAGAGCGCATTACAGAACTTTATTATATGATTCTCCAGTTTGGAAACGAATCTGTAGGATAAATGATTTTTGTCAGGAGAGATCCCAAAGAAGTCACGCAGGATGGACTTGGATGCCGGATTCAAATGGACAATTCACACTAAAGGGTGCATATGAAGAATGTAGAAGCATAAAAATCACCTTGCGAAGCAGTAAGTATATTTGGTGGCCAGGTGCATCAGCCTCTTCCAAATTGTTTATATGGAAACTTTGTAATGGTGCACTGCCTTTGCCAGACAACTTGTCCCACTTTATGCAAGCATATCCTTCGCAGTGTCCTTTTTGCAAAAACAACAGCAGCACCATTGATCATTTGTTTTTGAATTGCTCTATTATTGCACAAATATGGCAGAAATACACGGTTTTGTTCGATGGACCGTGCTACTCTCGCACTTCTTTGCGTTCCAATCTCTGGAGTTGGTGGCTACGATCCTCTTCTTCCTCTCTGCAAGGCCATCTGAAAGTAATAGTCCCTCATTATATATGCTGGAATATATGGAAGGAATATGCATGTGTAACTTTCGGACTGGACCAGCCACAACCATATCGTTTGGAAGAACACATCCGTATGGACGTATATAGTTGGTGTGCGTCCATTTCGGGGAAAAAGATTGCTTCTACTGTCCCCTCTTTAGTTGCATTGGGTTTATCTCCCGTACTACGCTCACGCCGCCTAGTTCTGGTAAGATGGCACACACCACCCCCAGGCAGACTAAAACTTAATGTCGATGCTGCAGCGGGACAAAGAAGTGCTGCAGCAGGTGCCATTATCCGAGACTCTTCTGGCCGTTTTGTTAAGGCAATTGCATTTGCGTTGCCCAGATTATCTCCCTTGAGAGCAGAGATACAGGCTTTGCTGTATTCCCTAATATTCTTCTCGCAACAACATTCAAGGCTGATTATTGAAACTGACTGTTTAAGCATACAATCGATACTAGCTGCGCAGGGATCCACTGGAGAAATGCGGCTGGACTTGAATCGTCTGGGACTGTTTCTTCAACTAACACGTTCAGATCTTCAATATACGCCTAGGGAAACAAATGCAGCAGCACACCATTTGGCAGCCCATGCGATGCAACACACAACTTTACGTGTTTTCTCATCTTCATCGCAATTACCACCGGTGGTCAGAGGCTGCATTATCACGGACTTATCAACTCCATATTTCCGTCCTGATCATGGCTAGTTTCCTCCTATCTGCCTGTATCACAACATGGATACAGGCAGCAACGGTATTCCGTCGCTCCTTCATCTGTGTACTTATACTACATCATTTCATTTCTTACATAAGTTATTGTCTGCCTATCTTGCGAGACACATGGATTGCCACATGGTTTCAATGTTGGTGGAGATACTGGGCTATGCATATACTGCCAATTTCGTTTTCTTTGTTGTCTGCGCTTTACTGGAGTGCAGACAACGTCGGTACGTCCCTCATTCCCCCAAGAGTTGCTGACTTACAGATTTGTTACTATGGCTTTAACGTATGCTTCTTTTCTGCATGTTGCATGGGTTATGATGGCATGTCTAATATGATCACGAGGGCTTTGGATCCGTCAGCGGCAACGAAATCAACCTACGTATACAACAATTATCAAGCAAGAACGTCTATACTGGGCTCTACATTTAAATTCTTGTTTACATTTCACTTTGCCAAGCACACTCGCTACAATTATATAAATATGTATGCTTTTTCCTTCGCCAAGGTTTTATCCACAAGGGTGGTTTTACTTGGCAAGGTTTTAATGCGGCATATCATATATAATTGGTGAAAGGCAATCCTTACGTTTTTACATTATTTTTTCGATTACGATGACTCTATTGTATAAGGGTTTCCCTCCACCTTAAGTGAGGAATAATGTCATAATAAAACACCATTTTGGCCAAAAAAAAAATATATGTATGTATGTATGTATGTGTGTACACGACCATAAGGCCTTTTTATGGAAAAAAGTCGCTTTATTTCATATTATGTATACATATATGTATAATATATATTAAGATACGAAATATTCCTAAGCTAGGTATTTCTATGTGACATGTTAAAGTAATTAAGAAATAAGGATGTTAGATGGCTAAGTGCTAAATTATGAGTTGTATGTTGGGAATGCAATTCAAGAAAATGGAGTTGGATGAAAATGTATAAAAAGGGGGTTGTTTTTATGGTTGGCCGAGGGGTACTTTTTGGAAAGATAAAAGTGGTATTTTCTTTAAGTTATGACATGTAGAAAGGTAGATAAGTGATGGATGTTTAATGATTAAATTGTAGAATGACCAAAATGCACTTTTTGGCCGAGACTCTTGTTGCATAAAATAAAGGTTTGGAAAATCATTTTATCGCATCACATGTTTTAAAAGTTAATACGCGTAATGAATAACAGACACGAGACAAATTGATTCCAACGACACATGTTATGTTATGTCTATGATTATGTTATGTTATGGTGCGCCGGCCTGACATCGGGATCGTAGTGGGGAATCATTACTCTTATGAAAATGCCATAGTCATTTATTAAAATGTTATGTCTTCATGTTTGAAATACCATGTTATGTTTTCGAGTTACGAAATGCCATGTTATGCAAGTTTATGGAAAAACCATGTTATGATTTTACGAAAAAGCATGCTATAAATTATCATTAAATATGAATTCGTTTTATGGCCATGATACCTTTAGGTTATGGTTGGAATATCCCTTAGTTTATGATGTATTAAGTTGATAATGCAGAGATTATGCATGAAAGTGTAGTGAATGTAAGATGTGTGAACTTAGTATAAGTTATGAGTTAGGAGCTAAGTATGGACACGTATGTGATGTCATTGACTAGGTAGATTGAAATGTTCGCTATGTTACGATGTTAAGTTTCAATTGTATTATGTGTTATATGCTTATAATTAGGTACGTTACCTTGCTTGTTTAAATTGAGATGTCTTATTTTGTTTGTTATTTATGATTCACTATTATTTTATCACCTATTCTCCCCATGTATGATCCAATTGTTGTATCTAGTAGGACTACTTACTGGGTGATTACATTTATCGCTCATACTTGCCTTTACCACTACTTGTAGAGAACAGAGACCGCGGTACAGGTTATACGAGCTCAGGTAGATTAACCGCGAGGGAGGAATTATGCCAGAGAGTTATCATTTGAAGATGTTAAATATCTGATTTTGATGTATTTAGAAGATCTCGGAACTTAGTACATTATAACTTGTATGGAATTGTAATGTCATGTAATGCATGTCGATTGTATTTTGTTTATGGTTATGTTGCTTCCGCTACATCGCACCATGATTATGTCGACATGCACATGTATGGTAACGACGCATTGTACTTCTCGTAATAGACTACGACAGATGCACCAGACCGAAACCCTAGTTTCGGACGGGACGCTACAATCAGAGACTCCAATGTCAATTATCCATGAGTATAACTTACTATTGATGTCATATACGCCGAGATCAGAATTAGCCTTGTGTATAATACACCAGGATTACTTTGATCATTTGTTACATTTTGACATTTTTTTTATATTGTTGATTATGTACCGCGATAGCACGGCGTATATGGCACCGTGATCGTGGTGTTGTATGCTAATCTATTTTGGAGTTCAACCGTCATTCGAATAGTTATTAAGAAAACAAACAATATAAATGTGCACACATGTAGAAATGTGCATGGTGTATTGAACCCCAAAAGACGGTGTGTCAGTTTAACGAAAAATATGAAATTATTGAGAATTTCACACCGAGATAATGGAGTAGTGCACACTCTAACATGGTGTAAGAAAAAGAAAATTCAAGTTTTGGAATTTTTGGAAATTTTGCACCCAAGATGATGAACTCATCGCTGCGCTAACGGTATCAAAATAAAATTTGCATTTTTAGCTATTCGAATTTATTTTAAAATATTTTTTAATAATATTTTAATCATTACTCTTTTCAAAAGAACATAAATATAGTTTGCACCGTGACAAGTCGAACTCGGTATTAGTTTAAGTACGATTATGTCAAACGAGATGTTCAAAATCGTGTAAAAATATTTGAATAGTTTTCCAAAGCATGATTTTATGCTAAAAGAATGCTAAGTTATACTATAAAAATGTCAAAAAAATTGAAATAAATTAAACGAATGAAAAAATGACATCGATCTCTCAGTTAAGACATATGGATTGATCGATGTACATCATCTTCTAACATCGATCGATCCATATTTGACAGAATAAAACTAAAACCTTACTGTAAGATGTCGATCTCTCAACCTGGAATATATCGATCAATCGATGTACATCAGCCCCTCATATCGAAAGATCAATATCAGATAGAATAAAAAACAAAACCTCACTGTGAGACATCGATCTCTCACCTAGAGGTGTATTGATCGATTGATGCCAACGTATTTTTGAAAAATTTCTTCAACATATGACAAAATAATAGTTATCATTGATATATATGATCTTACTGTTGTATACATGTTTATTATGATTTTATTAAATGAAATTGATGAATATGAATGTGTCTTTAAACTAACATGCTATGTAAGTTTGTATAACTTACCAAAAAGAGAAAAAGTGGTTTTTTTTAGTTTTTGCAGGTACATGACACAAGAAATTCATTCAAGAGCTTACATGTAACACATTTATTATTATTATTATTATTATTATTATTATTATTATTATTATTATTATTATTATTATTATTATTGCTGCTGCTGCTGCTGCTACTACTACTACGACAAAGACATACTTATGTTTATATCTGAACGACAAAGATATTCTCGCATTCTATCTCTAGAGGTATTTTTGTCATTTCACCCACCAAGGGCATTATGGTCTTTTTACTGAAGCTTATCATCAAAAAATATGGTGTTCTTGAAGATTATCTTGCGGTTAACTATTTACTTATTCAAAGATGAAGACATTATCGGTATCGTCTAAGTATATGACGGTTTTCTTGTCACATCTTATTTTCATCTGGGGTATTCTTTATATTATTATTATTGTTATTATTATTATTATTATATTATTATTATTATTGGAGTCTCTTATCTACAATGGTGCTGATATTTTGAGGGCATACCTGGAACATAATTTACCATAACTTACGAGGAGTAAAATGTGAGTTTGAATCATTTGTTGACTAAATCATGTCAACTATAATCTACCTAATTCTCTTCATTGAATCTGATTGTCTACACATACTCACACATGGAAAATGATCTTTAATATGTGTTAATGATGTTTCAATCATATTTTGACTTATCTATTGAGAAAAAAGGTTTGAGTGATTTACAAATACATGATTTAAATGTTACGTTCTTACGAAATGCATTATTACTTGACACGTTTATGTGATGAACATTCTTTATATGCTTATATATATTGTTGCCGTACTAACTAGCCATGAAGCGTTAAAGCTTACATCATATGGCAAACATTTGTTGTCTTTGTACTATTTTCAGGTGTCACAATTAATGAACTAAACTAGTTCATTAAGTGAAGTGCTTAAGTTAATGAACTAACTAGTTCATTAAATGAAGACATATTTGGTGAAAGCTATATATCAATAAATTTGAGAATGGAAAGCCTTCTCCCTATTCCATTTACATGCCATTTGAGTATTTAATATATATATCCATATTTTTTAAAAGACACTATATACTTATATTCTGACGTACCTTCGACACGTCACATATATTATAAACGTACGTCGATATCACACCACTATATACACCTCATATTCATGAGTATATTCAGGTTTTATATCATATGATATAAGTTATGGTGACGTCAAAATTATAACAACATGTTACAAGGTCATAAACCGAAAATTGTCGTATCGGGTGACTACCAAAACTTCACCGACATGTCACGTACTTGCCATACAAAGATGGCCAGCCTATATGCATCAAAAATACTCGGAACGTTTGTGGCTCACATGTTACAATCAGCGAAAATGTCATACCATGTTGGCACACAAATCACCCAAAATTTAGACTAGATTTGTGGAGAATTCAACCTCAATTTTTTTTTCTACACATGTGACGTTTTTATCAGCCATTGGAGATGACTATACTCCTCATTTTATGTATATTATGTGTGACATAATATATATTACATGTGTAAAAAGTTGGATATTAATCGGAGAAAAATCGCGTAACCGACGAAAGTCAAAAATTCGGTTTTCGACGAACATACACACATGGCACGTTTTTGGCATAGATGTAACATGTTTTCAGACACATTTTACACATTCAAGACATGTTAAAATGTTTTAAAAAATTCAACATAGAGCTGATTATTATTTACCATATATGTGCAAATATTGTACATTATTTGACAAAGCTTGCCAAAATAAAATTTCAGCACATGTGCAGCCTTTCTACACACCTAATAAAATCATGTTGGAGCCAAGATGGATCTTATTTGACACTTCAATTGGTGGGAGATATGCCACACAAGATTGGTGACATTGAAGAGGGCACTACATAAGGAAAGAATTCCAAAGAGACACATGCTGAAAATTTCAGCACATGTCTACTATTGCTGGCCGAATTTTTCACCTTAATAGTCTTCAATTGTCTTCCAAAATTGAAGGGGGATTAATGTGTGATTGTATGATAATTATTTGACAAGAATTTGAGCACATATTTTAAGATTGTTTTTGAATTTACAGCTCATTTAAAGGGGTGCCAAGATGGACTAATGATGGCCAATCAACAAGTCACAACTAGGCAAGGACAAGTCATCCTTCCAATCATATTGCACCAAGTAAGCAAGATTGTGTCATCTCTTACACAAGGAATTCTTCCAAAGACATTAAAGACAATTATCAAGGAAGGAAGTAAGCCCTACGGGGCGGCCAAAGTGTGATAAAAAGGAGAAGATGTGCAAGACAAGGCCAAGCAACAACTCATATTCTCTCAATTGCAAAAAGCTACACTACTCTCTTCTTCTTCTTTTCTTTCTCTTCTTCTTTGTATCAAGCCTATCGTTCATATATTCCACATATTATATAGGCTTTGAATATACCACCTATACACATTCATTGTTGTAAAAGGTTGATCAAGGTGTGATCACACCTTCATTTGATATGTGGTGGTGTTCGTGATCGGTTTGTTTGGTTGTTTTGATTGTAAAAGGGGGGAGTGAGTGTTTAACTCCAGTCACCCTTATCGTGAGGTGCTTGTTATGTTTAGTGATAACCGAAAAAGGTGTCCTCGAAGACTGGGGTAGGTTGTTTTAACCGAACCAGTATAAAATTCTTGGTGTTCTTACTTTTCAGCACTTTACTTTCAGTTTCCAGTTTTTTGCATCAATTTCATTACAACGGTAAAATTAGTAAACGATTTTCAAAAATCATAAAAATTTTGCAAAAACATAGCCACACGTCCTAGTTTTCATTTGGTTCAATTTTCACTTCATTTGGATAAGTATAAGTCAGTCAAACATTGATAGTTCTGAGACTAGCGCAATCTGATTTTTAGATTTGCAATGGTTGAGAACATTAACGTAGTTGACATGCTTCCCAAAGGAATTTTCAAAAACTGTTTCAACCCATTAAAATACACATCTTTAGGGTCTTATCATAAATGTTTCAGACCATTTAGAGTTACCAATTAATAGGAACAAATTTGTCAAATTCGGGATACAGTTTCTTGCAAATTTGTACAATCTGACCAAAAACGTATTTTCAAGGGGTTAGGATTGGAGTTTTAATTTGAAAGTTTTGTGAGTAACTCATAACATCGGAGAGTACATTCTGAGCAAATTTTACAATTTTTGGTGGTCTACAACTAGGTCATTTAAATAATTCAAATCAGGATCTGAAAACAGAAACTATTTTCAGAAGTGAGTAATTTGGGTCAAAAACTTTTAAAACCCAAATTTTCCGCACTCACTATTCAACCCCCCTTTCTAGTAGTGCTATACATGTCCTACAAGTGGTATCAGAGCGCAGACACACTCACTACAAGAGGATCCAACGATCTTTGTGAGATGGCAACCACTACTTACAAAACCGAGGTAGAAAGAATGTCAAGCGTAAGGCCACCTCTTTTCGACGGTGAGTCTTTTATACCATGGAGACTTATAATGAAACTTTTCTTTACGGCCATTGGCATAGACTTATGGTCCATTATAGAAGATGTTCCTTTTATTCCTTCTAAGTTATCCACGGCTGATTGTGTCATACTAGAAGTCGTAAAACCGAAACAAGAATATACATGTGATAAAAAAAGAAATTAAGTACGAATGCTAGAGCCATGCAATTTTTTTAAATGGTTTGAGTAAAAGTGAATCGAGTTATGTGTCAAATCGGTCTAGTGCGTAAAAATGTGGAGAATTCTTGAAATAAAACATGAAAGCCCTAGTCAAGTTAAAGAGTCCAAAATAAACATGCTTATGTCTACTCTTGAGTCTTTCAAGTCATTACCAAACAAATCTATTGTTGATATGGATTTACGCTTGACTAATATTTACAACTCTCTTGAGTCTCTTAGAGAAGCATTTTCTACACAGGAAAAGGTACAAAAGGTGCTAAGAAGCCTCCCATCCGAATGGGATCCCAAAGTCACAGCGATCGAAGAAAGTAAGGAAACAAGATCGATAAAATTGGAGGAACTAATCGGATCATTAAAGGTATACGAAAAAAACTCACTCTAAGAAATTCTGAGTCTGCTTCTAAACAAGATAAGGTTATAGCGTTTAAATCAAATGAATATGTCTCTACTTCTTATGATCACGTAGATGATAGTGACACGGATTTCGGTAATGAAGATCTAATCACGTTGGCTAAAAGATTAGGAAGGATCATGAGAAAATCGCTTAAAGACAAACCTAAGCCTACTTCATCTAAGAATAAAAGAAATAATAATAAAGATATAAAGTGTTATGAATGTGGAAAACTTGGACACCTATCATATGACTGCCTGAACAAGGACAAACAGACAAACCGTGACAAGGATTGGACAAAAAATAGACCTGTCTCAGAACCTAAACAAAGGAGAACAAGAAGAGCCTTCAAATCCTCCACATGGAGTGACTCATCCGATTCTGAGACTGAAGGAACCAAAGAAGAAATGGCACAAGTATGCTTTACATCAAAGGCATCAAATGAGGAATCTTCTGACTCTGATTAAAAATTCCGAGCCTTCTTATGATGATTTGTTTCTTGAACTGCATAAATTCACAAAGACTCTTGTGAAAGAAAAGAAACGGTTAATTGAAGACAAGAAGTTGTTAGAATCATCTAAAATGAACCTTGTATCTCAATTAAATGATTCAAAAGAAGAGTCGTCTTGCACAATTAATGCATTGAAATCATGGGCCTTGTCGTTAACGTTAGAAAATAATGAAATGAAATCCGAGATTTCAAATTTGAAATCAAGAAACGCGGATTTTGAAAAGACAATAAAACAATTCGATTCGGGTACGAGCATGATAGATCGTCTCATTTCTGTTGGACCGTACACCTGCAGTAAACACCACCAGAGGGGAGTGAATAGTGGTTAGCAGAAATTACACTACTACCCTTGGTTAAAATCCCCTTTGAAAACAGAATCTGAGACCACCTAAGATTCAGAACCCGTTTTTGAAAAATTCACAAATCCTTGTACACAACTCCAAAAATTATGAAAATTTCCAGATCTCAACTTCAATGTCCTGACAAGACTCTGTCCAATCATTAGAAAAAATAAGATTGTTTGACCCTTCAAACAAATACAAAGATTCAGATGGTCAATTTGGACACAATTGGACAGAATGTTGTTGAAATTGGAAAATGTGTTTCTCTTTGAATACTCAACCAAAAAGATTGATCTTTATGTCAAAACACTCCTTAGGATGTTTTGTTTATGTTTCCAAAAGGCCCTGACCTCAAACAATTCTTTATTAAAACAGATTTCAAGATTTCTCAAAACTGGTCATATTGCAGCCAAATTGGAGCAGTTATCTTGCAACGGCTGAAAGACTAACTTTACTTTGATCAAATCAAGTGATTCTTGATGAAAATTAAAGCTAGCAGTTTGAAGTATAACTCCATCAAAAATCACAAATTTTGAAAGTGTTTTGCTATTTTTCAAAACGTAAAACATTGTGTTAAATCTGCAGTGAAAAACGGGCAAAAAACAGAAGAAAAGAGTAAAGAAGACAAGAACACCAAAGATTTATCCTGGTTCGGTTAATGTGACCTACTTCAGTCCCAGGAAACACCTTTCCTTGGATTTCACTATGGCATGAACACAATTACAACAAGAACCAAGCTTGATCCTTGGGTTAAACACTAACCCTATTCAAGAATTGGATGAACACCTCTAAGCAACTCTTGGTTGCAACACCTCTACGACCTATTGGTATAGCCTTATTGATTTGGCTAACCAATCTTACAAATGAAACACAAGATGATTGTAGCTGCACAACAAATATCTCAAGAACACGTTGGCTACAAAAAATGAAACAAGAATGCAGACAAGAAGATAGCAAGACAATGAACTTCAACTTTTGCTTTCAAGTGTGTGTTCTTCTTCTTCACGTTTGCCTCCTATTTATAGTGTGAAATGGCTCTTGAAGATATGAACTCTTACGTGTCACCATCTTCATCATCAATTATTAAGTGTCTTTACATCATTGGTTCGCAACGTACACACCTTGTATACTTGGCAAAATGAAACAACATAATTGGTCCACCTTTGAATCACATTTGGCCGAATTTGTTGTCTCCAAAAATGACTTAGAATTTTCTTGAAAAGTAGAGATAATACTAAGGGATAATATCACCAACAAAACCTCAAATCCTTGGCAAGATAATAGGCATGTGATGGCTGAAAAGTTTGAACAATTTAGCCCTTTTCTTCCATGTAGCCGTTGGCTACTATTTCAAATGTTTCCAAGTTGGCAATTTTGCGAACTAGCTTCTTTTTGGTTGGTCCACTTGTCAACAAGTTATAAAATGAGAATACCGTCATATTCACCTGTTTATGAACGTTTTTCAACCCATATATATGTGTACAAACTTAGATTTAATGAGGAGAAATCAATAAATAATAGTTGACAAGATTATGTCAACCTATAACACCAAAATTCTCACTTTTTCTCCTTGTATGTTGTGATCAATTTCAAACCTTTAACACATTTAAATTCTCTGAAAAATATTGATTAATATCCTCCAATAACATATGGAAGAAGGTCTTCAAGAAAAAAATTAGAATGTGACATCACAACTCGTCACATATCCCGCTATTGTCGATAATATCATCAAATAAAGAAATAAGATAGAGAACCACCAAATAATTTTCAAGATAATCATAAATCAACTCTAGAACGAAGATAATAATATACTCAAGATATTCCTTGAGTAAAATACCAAAACTACCCTCAGGGATAAAATGACCAAAATACACCTAGTGAGAGAAAACTCTAGAAATGACCCCGATGGTTAGAAATAGATATAATAACACCTTTGTGATTATAAATAAGCTATGAATGTGTCCTTGAAATATTTTCACCATGTCATGTACCTACAAAACTCAAAATATCAATTTTGCCCTTTTTGGTAAGTTGTATAAACTTGCAAGGCACATTAGTCACAACGCATAATATTTATCGAAAACACATAATAACCACATCATGAACATATATATAAATCATGTACAAATGAAAAAAAAACCATTTTATCATATTTTAGAAAAATATTTCTAAAAAACCTAGACATCGATCGATCGAAGTGCCTCAGCTTCAGAGATCGATGTCTCACAGAAAGTTTCAGAATTTGTCTCTGACCTACATCGATCGATCGAAGTGAGGGTTCGATGTAAATCGATCGATCGATGTGCCTCAGGTTTAGAGATAGATGTCTCATAGTATGGTCTTGATTTTTCTCTTCGTTACATGGGTCGATTGATGTGAGGGATCGAAGTACATCGATCGATCGTAGTGCAACAACCTGAGAGATCGATGTCATTTTTCTCAGCTTTTTCAACTTTTAAACATTTATAACACCATGTGTGACATTTTTAAGTATTCACCACTTAAAATCATGACCTTGAAAATCGTCCAACCATATTTCTCAACATTCTCCCCCTTTGGGATGATTTTCAAAATAACTTAACATGATTTTAATGTCACACCTCTTTAACAATTATTTATCACATATCTATCAATTTTATACCAATTGAATTGTTTTCAAAACCTCATCGATTACCAATTGTTTCACCAATTCTATACCAATTGTTTTCAAACTTTCAAAACTCATGTTGTTAACACCAAGTGCTCATGTGCTCCCCCTCAACTTATACTTTTTGAGAAATATGTTTGGATAATTTTCAAAGTCATGATTTTAAGTGGTGAATACTTAAAATGTCACACATGGTGTTATATGTGATTAAAAGTTGAAAAAGGTGGAAAAGTTGACATAGATCTCTCGGGTTGTTGCACATCGATCGATCTATGTACATAGATCTCTCACATCAATCGATTTATGTAAGGCAGTGAAAGTTCAAGACCTTACGGTGAGACATCGATCTCTGATCCTAAGACACATCGATCCCTCACTTCGATCGATCGATGTAGGTCAGAAACAAATTCTGAGGCTTACTGTGAGACATCGATCTCTGAAGCTGAGGCACTTCGATCGATTGATGTCTAGGGTTTTTAGAAATATTTTTCTAAAATGTGATAAATTGGTTGTTTCCATTTGTATATGATTTATACATGTTTATTATGTGATTATTTTGTGTTTTTGGTAATTATAAATGTCTTGTGCCTAACGTGCCTTGGAAGTTTCTACAATTTACCAAAAAGGGCAAAATTGGTATTTTGAGTTTTGTAGGAACATCACATGGTGAAAATACTATTTTTTATGACAAAGGTGATATCATGATTATTTCTAATCATCCGGGTCATTTCTGGAGTTTTCGCATACCGGGGGCATTTTGGTCATTTCACCCTCGAGGTATTTTTGGTATTTTCACTCAAGGAATCCCTTGAGCATATTATTATCTTCATTCTGTAGCTGAGTTATATTATGAATTTGAAGATAATATGGTGATTCTTTATTTTATTCTCTCACATGGTGATGTTATTGACTATAGCTCGATATGTGACGATTTGAGATGTCACATTCTATTTTTTCTTGAAGACCCTCTTATATATGTTATGGGAGCATATTTATCATCATTATTTAGAGATATTAAAGGTATCAAAGGTGTGGAAATTATCACGACATATAAGAAGAAATATTGGGAATTTTGGTGTTACACGTTGACATAATCTTGTCGACTATATCTATTGATTTCTTCTTCAAAAATCTGAGTTGATATGCATATATACAGCCTTAAAAACGTGACTTATTAGGTGGATATGATGTGGTATCATTTTATGGCTTGGTGACAAGTGGACCAATCAAAAGGAGCAAGTTGGCAAAAATTGCCAACTTGGAATTTTCAAATGTAGCCAAACGGCTACTTGGTGTTCATGGCTGTTTTTACCAGATTTTTTTGAAGTCAAATGGAGACTTCACATGTCCTATTCTTGTGCTTGGAGTTGAGGATATTTTGTTTGTTATGCCCCGCACCCTCCGTAGAATAATTAAAAGATAAAGGAGGAATTAAATGAGAATAATGACGGTCAACAATAATGAATTACGAATTAAGTATTAGGATTAATTGACATTTAATGAAGGATTAAATATTAGAATTAATTTGTATTCAATTTTAGAATTGAATATTAGAAAATTATCCTTTAGGATAAATAAGATAATAGATATAATTTAGAAACTCCAAATTTTCCCCTTCCCATATCAAAACTGACAAACGTCAGTTTCTCCCCATTATAGAAAAGAAACCGACGCTTTTCTTCCTCTCTACCCTAGGCGACGTTCTATTCCTCTGCAACCGTAAGAAGATTCTTCGAGCTTTGATCCAAAACTTCTTCCTTTCTTCAATCCGTCTTCGAGTAATCACAGGCAAGTAATCTACTTATAAGCTCCTACGATTTGTGAAAGAGAAAAGGCCTATTTTTGATATCAAAATGGATCACCATGTAGTAATTTCTTTCTGTGATTCTATATGTGATTTATGTGTTTTGGTTTCGAGAGTTGGCCGTTATTTGATTGAAATCATTGTTGTTGTTGTTGTTTATGTGAGATCATGTAAATCCCAACCCCCTTGAACCCTATTTTGTTGATAATGGCGGTTGAAGGGAAGGGGGAAGTGAAAAGGTTAGGTTTTTGGGTTTGATTTGATGAACACTTTGAGTGTTAGGCTTGAATCCGTGAATCGTATGTTAAAAGTGTTGTTTTGGATGAATTAAGGATGGATTGATAATGGGAAATAGGCTTGGAATGGTTTGGGAGAAAGTTGGGATCGAATTGGGGGTGATTTCAGCAGTTTCTGCAGAAAAACTACAGAATGGAATTCTGGAACGGGGACGTCGATCGATCGACGTCAGGGTATGACGTACGTCGATCGATCGACGTATAGTAAGTGAGGGGATGACGTGCCTCAGAAAGACGTAGATCGATCGACGTAGGATGAGTGAGAGTTCGACGTGCCTCAGATAGACGTCGATCGATCGACATAGATTGAGTGAGAGTTCGACGTCCCTCAGATGGACGTCGATCGATCGACGTCAGGGTATGACGTACGTCGATCGATCGACGTCAGGGTATGACGTCCATCTGTTTTGTGGAAAGTCAAGGAAAGAAAGAGGGAAGTTAGGGAATCTTTTGTGTGTGACCTTAGGGACTTCTTAGGACATGATTGAGGTTAGTCTAAGTCTTGGGAACATGATTTAAGATGGTGAATCGACGGTGGAGACTTCGTAGGGTATTTGAATCGGACATCACCATGAATGACTCAAAAGGGGTAGGAATGAACGCATGAGGCTCTACAGAGTCCAATAAGAGGAACGTGAGGGCTCCTACATTATCCTTTGGGTTCTAGGAAGGATGGTTAGGTGATGTTGACTTGTCGGAAAGAATAGGCTCGAGTGTGTGAATGATGTGAGTCTCGAGAGACTGAGCGACATGTGAATGTGATTTGAAGTAGGTGAATGAAGAATATGATTGATATGATAAGTGTCTTGCATCACGGCACTTGCATTTGCATAATGTTTTGATAAGAGATGTCTTCGGCACAGAGTATAAAGTTTGCGAAAGTTAAGCTATAGCTGCGTTGATCACAGGGTATAAAAGTCACGTCTGCAGTGGCAGGGTATAAAAGCGTGACCTGTGGATCAATTGCAGGGTATAAAGTATACGTTATGGGGCCGTGGACCTTTCAGCACGGGGTATAAAGTATACGTTATGGGGCCGTGGACCTATCAGCACGGGGTATAAAGTTATGTTGCTGTGGACTGATCACCCACAGGGTATAAAGTATTGCTACACGAAGAATAAGACAAGAAGTGTTTTCTTTGAATGTTTTGCGAAAAGATATGCATGATATGTGCTATGAAAAGTCTTTTGTTTAGGTTTAGTGGTCAGGGCATGATAAGTGTCTCGCATGGTTTGTAGAAAGTGAATGCATTTCATGGCACGAAGCATGGGTAAGATTGATACGGGACTTAAATGATAGTGAACTGATTGAACGTCATGAATTACTGTTCTTATGTTTTTTTTGTTATATATACTGTTAAACCTATGCTCTTGAAATGTATACAAGACATGTGCCCCATTATTCCCTGAATTATATATATACTCATGTCTTGCCATGTGATGATCCCGTGTGTCTTATAAGCGGATTACTTGCTAGCGTTTTTCGCTAAGGGTACTACCTTTGTTTTGCAGATGAGCCTAATTATGACATGATCTTTATAGAAGACGGCGGCGAGTGGGCCGAATGGGACGTTTAGGGCTCGTTTTGGGGATTTGTTTTGGACACTCCTTATTGTCTTAGTTCCTTCTGAACAATGAGGATGTAGATGGCTGCGTCCATAGACAGTTTTAATTATTTACGTTTTCTTGGAGTACAATGTTAATGGATTTAGACTTTACTTTTCACATGTTTCCGCGCTTATTTCTCTTACGTCATTGATGATGTATAATCGAGGATGAGACGTCTTGTAGTCTTCTCAGTAAGCTACGACGGGTGCACCGGTTCGGATTCCGCTGTCCGGGCCGGGGCGCTACAGGTGGTATCAGAGCCTAGGCTTCAGATCTACCTCGGAGACCTAGGTTATGGTATATAAAGTATTAAGCTATGATTTTGACCCTAAGTTGACCTATAGGTCTAAGTATGTGATTTTAGATATAAGTGTAAACAAGGTTGGGGTGTGTGCGAGCGCGTTAATCTACATAGTAATGTTCTGTTTCCACACCTCACCCAAACTCATGTATGCTTATATTAGCAACTCTCGATGTCTACTAATGTCTAACGAAATGTTGATCTTTCAGCAAGAATGCCTCCAAGAAGAAATAACATCGGAGACCCAGGAAACGGACGTGAAGACCAACCCCCACAAGTGGTATTACCCCAAGTGCTCACCGATGCCCTGACCGTGATTGCTCAGGGTTATGCACAACAACAACAACCACCGCCACCTCCGCCGCCCCAGCATAACATCCGATTCTTCTACGGGGAGATGAGGAAGGTAAGGGTTCCGGAGTTTGGGGGATGCACAAACCCTGAGGAAGCGCAACACTGGGTGGCTGAAGTGGAGAAGTGTTTCCGGCTGGTGCAGGTGCCGGAAGAAATCAAGGTTGAGGTTGCCACGCCCCTGCTGAGTGGCAAAGCAGGAGAGTGGTGGGCAGGTACGGTTCTGAAAATGGCCCCGCCAATCACTTGGGCACATTTTTGTGATGCTTTCTTGAAATACTATGTGCCGGAGACGGCGATTCTGAACAAGATCCGATCATTTGACCGATTGGAGCAAGGTCGAATGACGGTTTCAGAGTACGCAGACCGTTTCCATGCCTTGGGAAAGTTTGCTCCGGCAATCATGTCTGATAATCGTCTCAAGATGGCCAAGTTTGAAAGAGGACTGGACTCGAGGATACAATCGGCGATTGTGAACGCCGGAATGAAAACTTTTGAGGATATGTTAGACGCATATTTTCGGGTGGAGAGCGATTTCCGAAGGGTAGCAGCAAGGGAGGCTGGCACTGGGCCTTCCGACAAGGGTAAGAGGGTTAGAGAAGAGGTAAGAATGGGGGGCAGAGCCGGACGTTTGGTCGAGATCCCAAAGAAAGAACCAGTGGGAACTTTCCAGAGACCCCCACCGCAAAACCAGATCGTACAGCAGGCGGTGGGAGTATGCCCCCATTGCAATAAAAGTCATGTGGGAGAGTGTAGGAAGTTAGCAGGAGCATGCTATCGTTGTGGACAGGTGGGTCACATGATCAGGGATTGCCCCGAAATGAAGAAGAACGCTCCGGGGGAGGCGGCCCAACAGCCCAGAGCAAAACCAAGAGCAAATGCTCGGGTCCATCTCCTGACTGACACTGATGCCCGTGAAGCCACTGATGTGGTAACAGGTGCGACTTAATTTAAGTTTGAAATTACTATTAAATTAAGGTTCGTATGTGTTTAACCCTCTATACAAACCTTGATGTGGTCTTAGGTACGATTCTAGTAGATAAGATGCCTGCCAACGTGCTTTTCGATAGTGGCGCAAGTCACTCCTTTGTGTCAAAAAGATTTGCTAAACACCTTACTAAACTACCTGAGTGGTTAGAAACTCCATACCGTGTTCAGACGGCTGGAGATCAAGTTATGACTTCATACCAACGGTATCGGGACTGTGAACTCGAATTTGAGGAGCAAAGTCTCTCTGTTACGTTAATCCCCATTCAGATGTATGATTTCGACGTTATCTTGGGGATGGACTGGTTGGCCAAGAACCATGCCAACATCGATTGTCGACTGAAGCAAGTGACAATTAAGAAAGTTAACATGGAAGAAGTGAAGTTCCAAGGGGATGCAGAGCGAAAGAAAATTCCCAAGAAGTTGTTTATGTCTGTGGCTCAAGCATGCAAAGCCTTAAGGAAGGGTGCTGAAGGATTCCTAGTGTATGCAGTGGATGCTAGCCAAGAAGCATCCCCTATTGAACAGATTCCGGTGGTCAACGATTTTCTTGATGTGTTTCCAGAAGATTTGCCAGGAATACCACCACCGAGAGAAGTAGAGTTCGAGATAAATTTAATTCCAGGAGCCGAACCGATTTCTAAGGCTCCTTATAGAATGGCTCCGGCAGAGTTAAGGGAACTGAAAGAACAACTACAAGAGTTATTGGACAAGAAGTTCATCCGTCCTAGTGTGTCCCCTTGGGGAGCACCCGTGTTGTTTGTGAAGAAAAAGGATGGCAGTATGAGACTCTGCATCGATTACAGAGAACTGAACAAGATCACCATTAAGAACAAATACCCACTGCCACGAATAGAGGACTTATTTGACCAACTAAAAGGTGCTAAGATCTTCTCCAAAATTGACCTCCGGTCAGGATACCACCAACTAAGAGTAAAAGCCGAGGACATAGCAAAGACCGCTTTCCGTACCAGATATGGGCACTACGAGTTCCTGGTGATGCCCTTTGGGCTAACAAATGCCCCCGCTGCCTTTATGGATCTTATGAATACTGTCTTCAGGGAACAGCTGGACAAATTCGTGGTAGTATTCATTGATGATATCCTTGTGTACTCCCCTGATGAACGAACTCATGCGGACCATTTGAGAGTTGTTTTGAGCATACTGAGGCATAAACAGTTGTACGCCAACTTCAGTAAATGCGAGTTCTGGTTGAGAAGTGTGACCTTCTTGGGTCATGTAATCTCAGAGGAAGGGATTGCAGTAGATCCGAGGAAAGTATAAGCCATCACCGAATGGCCTAGACCCACTAACGTCACCGAGGTACGAAGTTTCTTGGGTTTAGCCGGCTACTACAGAAAATTCGTTGAGGGGTTTTCGACAATAGCAGTACCTCTTAGTCGGCTGACTCAAAAGAAGACCAAGTTTGAATGGACAGCTGAGTGTGAGAAGAGCTTCACGGAACTCAAGAAGAAATTAACCACAGCCCCAGTACTGGCTCAACCCTCCGGTACTGACGGATTCGTGATCTATAGTGACGCATCGAAAAATGGTTTAGGTACGTAAAATTATAATATAAGTTACAATCATTCCACTCACATTTTAGTTTAATCTAATACCCCGGTTGTAGGTTGTGTACTGATGCAACACGAGAGGGTCATTGCGTATGCCTCAAGACAACTAAAGACGTATGAACAGAACTACCCGACTCACGACCTCGAATTAGCTGCAGTAGTGTTCGCTTTAAAGATATGGCGGCATTATCTATATGGAGAGAAGTGCTCGGTATTCACAGATCACAAGAGCCTAAAGTATCTGTTCTCTCAGAAAGAGTTGAACATGAGACAGCGGAGATGGCTGGAACTGTTGAAAGATTACGACTTGACCATCCACTATCACCCGGGTAAAGCCAATAGGGTGGCGGATGCGCTAAGCAGGAAATCTAATCACGCACGACAGTCGCCATTAGAAAGAGAAATGGAAGAATTTGGGTTGGAGTTGGTAGAATCCACCGTGAATGTTTTGGCGACATTAACCATCACCCCAAGTCTCATAGATAGGGTAAAAGAGGCTCAAAGTAAGGATGGAACCTTGAATGAAATCGCAGAAAAGCTCAAGAATAGCCAAGTCGAAGGATTTGAGGTCAAAGATGACGGGAGCTAATGGTTTAGAAGGAGATTATGTGTGCCAGATGTTGATGAGCTACGGAAAGAAATCCTACGGGAGGCTCATAACACCAAATTATCCATACATCCGGGTAGCACCAAGATGTATAGAGACCTGAAACAACATTATTGGTGGTCCGGAATGAAGAGACGTATTGCAGAGTTCATTGAGAGATGTCTAGTTTGCCAACAGGTTAAAGCCGAGCACCAACGGCCTGGTGGTTTGTTAATGCCACTAGAGATTCCGGAGTGGAAATGGGAACATATCACCATGGATTTCATAGCCGGATTACCCAAGACGAGAAATGGATGCGATATGGTTTGGGTAGTAGTGGACCGATTAACCAAGTCAGCACATTTTCTGCCTATCTCAAGTGAAACGCCTTTGGAGAAGTTGGTAAACCTGTATATGGATAACATTGTTAGCTTACATGGCGTCCCAGTGAGCATAGTATCGGATCGAGATTCACGGTTTACCTCCAAATTCTGGACAGCATTTCAGGGAGCTTTAGGCACAGAATTAAGAATGAGCACCGCCTATCATCCCCAAACCGATGGACAGTCTGAACGGACTATTCAGACACTTGAAGACATGCTAAGGGCTTGCGTGTTGGACTTTAAAGGAAATTGGGACGGAATGGTGAAGTTGATGGAATTCTCGTACAATAATAGTCATCACAGCGCAATTGATATGGCCCCTTTCGAAGCATTGTATGGGAGGAAATGTAGGTCCCCTGTCTATTGGGATGAAGTCGGCGTAAGAACAATCACAGGGCCCGAACTCCTGGAGAAAACGTTAGAAAAAGTAAGGATCATTCGAGACAAACTCAAGACAGCTCAGGACCGTAATAAGAGTTGGGCGGATTCCAAACGACGACCTTTGGCATTCGATGTGGGCGAAAAAGTATATCTAAGAGTGTCTCCTATCAAAGGCATCATGAGATTTGGGGTAAAAGGAAAATTGAGCCCACGATTTATTGGCCCTTACGAGATATTAGAAAAGATAGGGGATTTGGCATACCGACTGGCACTACCCCCAGTGTTAGAACGGGTCCACAATGTCTTCCACGTGTCACAGTTAAGAAAATATGTGACGGACCCGAGTCACATACTGGAAACTCAACCCTTGGAACTCAAAGACGATGTTACCTATGAAGAGGTACCAGTGGGAATCGTGGATCGTAAGGAACAAGTGCTACGGAGACGGGTGATTCCCTATGTCAAAGTCCAGTGGAGCAATCACACAGAACGGGAAGCTACGTGGGAACTTGAAGAGCAGATGCGAGAAAAGTATCCTCAACTCTTCAACTAAGGTATGCAAGTTTCGAGGACGAAACTTTTTGTAAGGAGGGTGGAATGTTATGCCCCGCACCCTCCGTAGAATAATTAAAGATAAAGGAGGAATTAAATGAGATTAATGACGGTCAACAATAATGAATTACGAATTAAGTATTAGGATTAATTGACATTTAATGAAGGATTAAATATTAGAATTAATTTGTATTCAATTTTAGAATTGAATATTAGAAAATTATCCTTTAGGATAAATAAGATAATAGATATAATTTAGAAACTCCAAATTTTCCCCTTCCCATATCAAAACTGACAAACGTCAGTTTCTCCCCATTATAGAAAAGAAACCGACGCTTTTCTTCCTCTCTACCCTAGGCGACGTTCTATTCCTCTGCAACCGTAAGAAGATTCTTCGAGCTTTGATCCAAAACTTCTTCCTTTCTTCAATCCGTCTTCGAGTAATCACAGGCAAGTAATCTACTTATAAGCTCCTACGATTTGTGAAAGAGAAAAGGCCTATTTTTGATATCAAAATGGATCACCATGTAGTAATTTCTTTCTGTGATTCTATATGTGATTTATGTGTTTTGGTTTCGAGAGTTGGCCGTTATTTGATTGAAATCATTGTTGTTGTTGTTGTTTATGTGAGATCATGTAAATCCCAACCCCCTTGAACCCTATTTTGTTGATAATGGCGGTTGAAGGGAAGGGGGAAGTGAAAAGGTTAGGTTTTTGGGTTTGATTTGATGAACACTTTGAGTGTTAGGCTTGAATCTGTGAATCGTATGTTAAAAGTGTTGTTTTGGATGAATTAAGGATGGATTGATAGTGGGAAATAGGCTTGGAATGGTTTGGGAGAAAGTTGGGATCGAATTGGGGGTGATTTCAGCAGTTTCTGCAGAAAAACTGCAGAATGGAATTCTGGAACGGGGACGTCGATCGATCGACGTCAGGGTATGACGTACGTCGATCGATCGACGTATAGTAAGTGAGGGGATGACGTGCCTCAGAAAGACGTAGATCGATCGACGTAGGATGAGTGAGAGTTCGACGTGCCTCAGATAGACGTCGATCGATCGACATAGATTGAGTGAGAGTTCGACGTCCCTCAGATGGACGTCGATCGATCGACGTCAGGGTATGACGTATGTCGATCGATCGACGTCAGGGTATGACGTCCATCTGTTTTGTGGAAAGTCAAGGAAAGAAAGAGGGAAGTTAGGGAATCTTTTGTGTGTGACCTTAGGGACTTCTTAGGACATGATTGAGGTTAGTCTAAGTCTTGGGAACATGATTTAAGATGGTGAATCGACGGTGGAGACTTCGTAGGGTATTTGAATCGGACATCACCATGAATGACTCAAAAGGGGTAGGAATGAACGCATGAGGCTCTACAGAGTCCAATAAGAGGAACGTGAGGGCTCCTACATTATCCTTTGGGTTCTAGGAAGGATGGTTAGGTGATGTTGACTTGTCGGAAAGAATAGGCTCGAGTGTGTGAATGATGTGAGTCTCGAGAGACTGAGCGACATGTGAATGTGATTTGAAGTAGGTGAATGAAGAATATGATTGATATGATAAGTGTCTTGCATCACGGCACTTGCATTTGCATAATGTTTTGATAAGAGATGTCTTCGGCACAGAGTATAAAGTTTGCGAAAGTTAAGCTATAGCTGCGTTGATCACAGGGTATAAAAGTCACGCCTGCAGTGGCAGGGTATAAAAGCGTGACCTGTGGATCAATTGCAGGGTATAAAGTATACGTTATGGGGCCGTGGACCTTTCAGCACGGGGTATAAAGTATACGTTATGGGGCCGTGGACCTATCAGCACGGGGTATAAAGTTATGTTGCTGTGGACTGATCACCCACAGGGTATAAAGTATTGCTACGCGAAGAATAAGACAAGAAGTGTTTTCTTTGAATGTTTTGCGAAAAGATATGCATGATATGTGCTATGAAAAGTCTTTTGTTTAGGTTTAGTGGTCAGGGCATGATAAGTGTCTCGCATGGTTTGTAGAAAGTGAATGCATTTCATGGCACGAAGCATGGGTAAGATTGATACGGGACTTAAATGATAGTGAACTGATTGAACGTCATGAATTACTGTTCTTATGTTTTTTTTGTTATATATACTGTTAAACCTATGCTCTTGAAATGTATACAAGACATGTGCCCCATTATTCCCTGAATTATATATATACTCATGTCTTGCCATGTGATGATCCCGTATGTCTTATAAGCGGATTACTTGCTAGCGTTTTTCGCTAAGGGTACTACCTTTGTTTTGCAGATGAGCCTGATCTTTATAGAAGACGGCGGCGAGTGGGCCGAATGGAACGTTTAGGGCTCGTTTTGGGGATTTGTTTTGGACACTCCTTATTGTCTTAGTTCCTTCTGAACATTGAGGATGTAGATGGCTGCGTCCATAGACAGTTTTAATTATTTACGTTTTCTTGGAGTACAATGTTAATGGATTTAGACTTTACTTTTCACATGTTTCCGCGCTTATTTCTCTTACGTCATTGATGATGTATAATCGAGGATGAGACGTCTTGTAGTCTTCTCAGTAAGCTACGACGGGTGCACCGGTTCGGATTCTGCTGTCCGGGCCGGGGCGCTACATTGTTGGTATTACCCTTTTCTATTTTCTTCATTTTATAAAGGATAATCAAAAGTTTTTTTTCTTGGAAAGTTGAAAGTAGCCAACCGCTACTATGAGTTTCTTGGAGATAATTTTTCATTTGAAATGTTCAAAGCCTCACATGCCTATGTTTATGCCAAAAAGTTGAGGTATTATCTTCTCCATATTATCTACATTTCGCAACGGATAAATGAGACATGCCAAGTGTGTATTTTCGGCCAACAAGTTGTATCCAAGGTGGACCAATTATGTTGTTTTATTTTGCCAAGTGTACAAGGCCAACCAATGATGTGAAGACACTTGGACTTGATGATGAAGATGGTGACTCATGTGCATTCTTATCTCCAAGGCTCAATTCACACTATAAATAGAGGCAATGGTGAAGAAGATGAAACACACTTGAAGCTCACAAGCATTTGTTGAATTATCTAGCTATCATCTTCATCTTGTTGTTGTTCTTGTTCCATTCTTTGTAGAAAAGGTGTTCTTGTTGTTTTTGTTAAGACACAAGCCTCTTGAGCTTCATTTGTAATATTGATTAGCCATTTCTATATGGCTATATCAATAGGTGGTAGAGGTGTTACAACTAAGTGTTGCTTAGAAGGTGATTATCCAAGTCTTGAATAGGGTTGGTGTATAACCCGAGGATCAAGTTTGGTTCTTGTTGTAAGGTGATTTATTTCATAGTGAAATCCAAGGAAAGGTGTTCTTTGGGACTGGAGTAGGTCATATTGACTGAACTAAGATAAATTCTCGGTGTTCTTGTCTTATTTCTTCATTTTTGCATTCTGCTCGTTTTGACTGCAGTTTTCACACAACTTCTCACAATTTGAAAAATTGCTAAACACTTTCAAAATTCGTGATTTTTGGTGGAGTTATACTTCAAACTGTTACCTCTCATTTTCAACAAGAATCACTTGATTTGAGCAAGGGAAAGTTAGTCTTTTTGTCTTTGCAATATAACTGCTTCAATCTGGCTGCAACCTGACCAGTTTTGAGAAAACGTAAATTCTGTATTTATCAAGAATTGTTTAAGGTCAGGAACTTTTGGAAACATCAACTAAACATCCTAAGGAGTGTTTTGATATAGAGATCAACCTTTTTGGTTGAGTATTTAAAGAGAAACACGTTTTTCAAAATCAGCAACATTCAGTGAAGTTTCGGTAGTCACCCGGTACGACAATTTTTGGTTTATGACCTTGTAATGTGTCGTTATAATTTTTTCATCACCATGACTTATATCATATGATATAAGACCTGAATAGAATCATAAATATGAGGTGTATATAGTGGTGTGACGTCAACCTATGTTTGTAACATATGTAACGTATCAGTATACGTTGGAATACATGTGTATTGTGTCTTTTTAAAAAAAATATGAATATATATATATATATATATATATATATATATATATATAATATGGCGTGTAAAGTTGAATGGGGAGGAGACTTTCCATTTCCAAATTTGTTGCCATGTAGCTTCCACCAAATATGTCTCCATTTAATGAACTAGTTGGTCATTAACTTAAGCATTCCACTTAATGAACTAGTTTAGTTCATTAATTTGGTGCCTAAAAATAGTACAAAGACAACAAATGTTTGCCATATGATGTAAGCTTTAATGCTTTATAGCTGGTTAGTACGAAAACAATATATATAAGCATATGAAGCATGTATATCACATAAACGCGTCAACTAATAATTTATTTATGCATTTCGTAAACTCGTACAATTTAAATCATGTATTTGTAAATCATTCAAACACTTATTCTCAACATATACCACCTGCACCATGTGTTGAATTCTCTTTTGGTAAACTTTGTCAAATAATGATGCATATCTTCACACACATGGTAAATTGCAATCAACCCTTAATTGATTTTTCTAAAATACTCTAATGTGTCTTGGATGTGTCAAAAGTGTCTACAAACATGTTGCATCAAGACAAAAACGTTCCATGTATGCATAAGTGTAGAAAACTGAATTTTTGACTTTCGCCGATTATGCGATTACTCTCCAATTAATCTCAAACTTCTTAGACATGTAATATATGTTATGTCACACATAATATATATAAAATAAATTGTATTTTCAGCATCAATGGCTGAGGCGACAAACGGCCATGTGCTTGAAAAAGTTTGAGTTTGAATTTTCCATAATTCAAGCCAAATTGTGGGTGATTGATGTGTGTGAACATGGTATGAATTTGGGGCAGATTTTGACATGTGGTGAACGAAATTTCTAATTATCTTGAGTGTATATATGCTGGCCATCTGTCTATGGTAAGTACGTGACATGTCCGTGATGGTTCGGTAGTCACGCGATGCGACAATTTTCGGTTTATGTACTCATGACATGTCGACATAATTATGGTAACAATATTACTTGTAATCTATGATATGATACCTGCATAAAATCACAAATATTATATGTATATAGTGGTGGGATGTCGACGTACGTTTATGATGTGTATGGCGTATCGGTGGAATGTCGTATAATTCGTCGTTATAAAAAATATGTATGTATATAATATACATATATGTATGTATGTATGTATATATACACATATATATATATATAGACATATATATAAATATGTATATATATATATATATGGCGTGTGTATAAGTGTGAGTAGAAGACTTTCCATTTCAAGTTTGTTGCCAAGTAGCTCTCTCCAAATATATCTCTATTTAATGAACTAGTTAGTTCATCTTCTTAAGCACTTCATTAAATGAACTAGTTTAGTTCATTTAACATGGCACCTAAAAATAGTATAAAGACAACAAATGTTTGCCACTTGATATAAGCCTTAACGCATCATGGCACGTTCATACGACAATAATATATATAACCATGTAAAGCATTTTAACATATACGCATGTCAAGTATCACTTAATTCATGCATTTCATAAACACGTATCATTTAAATCATGTATCTTCAAATCACTGAAACTCCGGTTTCTCAACAAAAATGAATGCTCAAAATTAGATCCTTGTGCTAAAAAATTTTATCTGTCAGATATGCCACCCACTAGAAGGGCTACTCGTTGAATTCATGTCACTATGGACTGTGCCTTCTTAGAATGCGAGTATTTCGTTGATACCCAACTCAAGACTCAGGGGAAGAATTTGAGTAAGCCACTTAATCGGTTACATAGTTTTAGCTGTTTGGCGATTGTTCAACAGGGACAAGCAGATTGCGCCAGCCAGTTGAACTCTCCCAACGAAGGAAGGGCTGATGAATTAGTTCCCACTCCTAATACGACTTTTTTGTTGGATATCCAACAAGAGATACTTGATTTGCACTCTCCTGATGAACCTACTGTTGAACAAAATAAAAGTATTTCTAATGATCCGATAGAGAGACATATACAAGTTCTTCTGAAGAGGAGAAACAGGGGCATTCCACCAGAAAGATATTCGCCTAAGTGGGTGTCCCGGTCTTCGAAGTATCCTAGAAATGTAGCTAGAGGGAGAATTGCTGATAGTGTAAAGGTACTGTTGGCGTCTCTATACTCAAAGTCTATTCCTCGTACTAATCAGCATGCTAAAAAAAGGAAGAGTGGCGGGAGGCAGTGAGGATAGAAATATGGGAAAGGTGCGTGCTCCTAAACAAAAAAATTGGTGGGTTGTCGGTGCATCTTCATCATCGAATACAAAGTAGATGGAACTACTGAATGACACAAGACAAGATTTGTAGCAAAATGATATGCCCGACCTACGGGGTCGAGTACTATAGACATTCTAACCTATCGCAAATATTTATACTATTCGGGTACTGGTCTTAGTAGCAGCCAGCAAAGACTGGCCACTCTATCAGTTTGGCCTTAAAAATATGTTTCTACATGAAGAGTTAAAAGAAAAAGTATTTGTGAAGGCTCCGCCAGGTGTTTCGGAAGGATTTCAAGAAGTTGAGGTATGTAAACTAGAGAGATTTGTCTGGACTGAAAAAATCCCCGCATGCATGACCTATACATTACTCTATATGCATGCGTGCAGATTCGATGCGTGATTTAATTTGGAGACGGAGTAATGCCCTCAAACATTTTTTTGTTCCTCCAATGCCATATGTGATAAACGGTAGATGCAACGGTTACCCTAATGGCCTTGATCTCATTATCTTACCTCTTAGCCGAGCACTAGACCATGCAAGGACTCGTGTGAGGGAGTGAAGACTGAGTGGAAGATCTAACCATTCACTGATACTCTTCCAGACTTATTTAGTTTGTGTGAATTTAAACATCAACTGATTGATGTTTTCTGGCTCAAACTCACACAAGGCGCATTTCTTGTTCTGGACAAACTGGAGGTTGACTTTAGTCGCCAACTTTCCAATGTTATCTAGCTAAAGGACAAATGCATGCTTAGGCATGATCGTATTATCCCAAATAAACTTTGACCATGGTAGGTTGCGGGATTTTTCACGAAAATGCTATATGCCAAAGCTGGCGCATAATTCCATCCTTGACCCACATAGCCATAAGCTCAATGGTACCTTCTACTGATTGTTATGTGCTTGTGATCTTGTCCCTAATGAAAAGTAGTTTTTCAAAAGAGGGAAATCCGATTTGTGAACCTGTTTTGTCCAAAGGTTAGCTTCTAGCTTGTATTCGCGTGACATCCATTTAACCCAAAGTATATCTTTCTTGTTATGGATATCCCACAAATTCTTTGGTAACAAGGCATTGTTCCAATTTTTCAGCTCCAAGACACCCAATTCTTCCTCTTTCTTTGGTCTGCATATGCTTTTCCAAGAGACCCAGGATTTTCTGTGTTGCCCTGAAGACTTTTTTCCACACAAGAAGTGAAGGCACACACGATTAACCTAATCCAAGACAGTGATCGGTAAGGGGAGGGCACTCTACCAAAAACATTTGATTCCTTGCACAACTGATATGATTAGCTCCAACTTTCTTGCATAGCTCAATGGTAGGTTATTCCATATGTTAATTTTTTTCAAGCAATTTCCTTAAGTATGGCGGGTAATGTGTGGATTTGCAATTTTCGCCCTACAATGGGAATGCCAAGGTACCAAAAAGGCATTCTTCCATATAGAAATCCAGTGATGGATTGCAGCCTTTCTCTATCTTGCACTCCTGCAGCGAAGAGTGCGATTTATTCAAGTTGTCAAGTAGTCCGAAGCACTAACAAAATTTAGTGACATTGTCCATAACTTTTTGCAACAAGATGGAATCTCCTCTACAAAAGATGATAAGGTTATCCACAAAACGGAGATGAGTAATACTATGTTCCTTACAATTCGGATGGGAGCCAAAGTCATGATCCGAGGGTAACTGTCTGAATAGTCTCGATAGGTATTCCATGCCTAGAACGGAGAGGAATAGAGAGAGGGGATCCACTTGACGCAAACCTCGCTTACCCTTGAAGAAGCCATAGATATTACCATTGATCGAAATTGAATATGCAGTTGTAGTAACACACTTTATAACCAAATAAAAAAACAAAGGAGGGAAGGCCAATCCAATGAGCATATGCTTAAGGAAGTCCCAACTTATCAAATCGAACGTCTTCCCAATGTCTAATTTCATTATACATTTCCATGATGTTCTCTTCCTTCCATACTCCCTTATTAGCTCTTCAACAAAGAAGATGTTTTTCATCATTGATCTATCTTTCAAGAAGCCAGATTGAGCTTGGTCCATCAATTCAGTCATAACCAGGGCGAGTCTGTTGGCTAGGATTTAGACATTGCTTTGTATATAACGTTACAACAAGATATTGGTCTCTAGTCCTCTACCCTAGTGACATTGTTTGATTTGGGTATTAAAGCAATCAGAGCGTGATTTAGTTGTTTCAAGAGTCATCCATTTTGGAAGAATTCCAAAACAGCCTCAACCACTAGAGGTCCTATGATGCTCCATGAAGTGACGAAAAGATGGGAAGAGTATCTATCCAAGCCAGGAGATTTATCCTTACCAATATTAAATATGGCTTCTTTGATTTCATATGGTTGGATATTCTGTATTAACTTATCTGCGCTAGCAAGAGACAATTTCGGCCCAAGGTCAAAAACTGAATTGCTTATGTCCTGTGTTTCATGGTGGGTACCTAGTAGCCTTGTGTAGTATTCCACAAATTGTTCACCTACTTCTTGTGATGAGGTGGTCATGACCCCATTCGGTAACTGGACTACAGCTATGTAATTCCTAGCCTTATTCCTTCTTATAGTGGAGTGAAATAACTTGAAGTTTCTATCACTAAGGTGGATGTAATTCCCTTTGGCCACTTGAGCAATATAGATTCTTTTAGACTCCATTAGTTGAATAGTTGTATTATTCTTAGCCCTCATTTGCATCTTCCATATGTCCATTCCTCAAGTCTCAGTCGAAGCTGATTGAAAATTTTCTAACTCCTGAACTGCCGTTTCTACCATGGAGGAGATGTGTGAGAATGTCTTCTTGCTTAACTCCCTAATGTGTCCTTTTAACGTCCTAAGCTTCTTGCACAAGACGTAATGTGCTATCAATTGAAATGTTTACTCCAAACTTGGGGGACTAGGGGTAGGTAGGACTCATGACATGCCCACATGTTAAAGAATTTAAACGATTCACACCTATGGGGTCCCTAATTGTCAAGCTTAGGGTACCTGGTGAATGGTCCGATAGACATCCGGAACATCAAAATGAATATTACTCTAGGAAGGATCCATTGATCATGATTCTATCTAACCGTAACTTGACAGTGCCATTATCCCAAGTGTGAAAATTTCCTGTGTAAGAGTGCTCAACTAAACCACATTAGAGGAAGCATTTTAATTAATCTTAAAGGTGGTATCTGGTCAACTCCCTTCCTCCCTCTTTCTCTTCCTCGCTTAGGACACAATTGAAATCACCCATTATGGCCCAAGGTGCATCTACCGTTAGTGATTGATTCTTTAAGAGAACCCAAAAAGATCTTCTATCTACGATGGTATTGTATGAGTATAAAAAAGTGACAAGAAAGTGAATTTCCCGAAACTAGGCTTTGTCCTTGCAAAATATTTTGGGCATCGAAAGTGAGCATTTCTATATGTTTCAATTTTGGGATTCCAAAAAATTAGAATCCTTTTTCCCTACATATGTTTGAAAATTATGCAAGGAACTCCAATGCCTAAATTCTACCTTAAGAAGATGATCAAGCATGCTTGAGTTTAGTTTGGTTTCTAAAATACCTATAACGTCTATACCAAGTTTTTTAACAAAATTAAGCAATCCATTTTGTTTTAGGGGTTTGTTGCATCCCCTCATGTTCCAAAATGCGAGTTTCATTTTTATCGTTTGGTTTCTTTTATCCATTCTCAAGCCAATGTCTTGTTTTCCTTTTCCTTTTTTACTAGGCAAGGGGGCATACCATTTGCACCTAATTCTACAAGTATCAACATGATAACCTATATAAACGGAAGTAACATGAAGAGTATTAGGCTCAAGAGCAAGTTGCTTACTTGGTGGACGACTTATCGGATTCTTGGTGGCGTCCCCCTTTGCCCCTTGAGGAGTCTTATGCAAATTTTCTAAGACTTGAACATATCCCAGGACGTTAGGTGACCATACCAATTGATCTCTATGTTCCATGTTTTCACTTTGTATTTGTGTAGCCTCGTCTTGTATCTTTTCATTCTCCCGTTGTGTTTCTTTTTCTTTGTCCCGGATGCCCTCTTTCTTCTTCCATATTCTATTAAGATCCTTCATCCTCTTCAATGCAACTTCTTTTCTTTCTCGTTGAATCGATTTCTTGGACTTTTGAGTATGCCGATCTTCTTGATTTTTTTGCAGTTGCTTCTTCCCTTGAGTTGGTGTAGGATTGATTTTTGGTCTCAAGTTTTCTATCTCGATGCCCCTTTCCCCCATTTGATCTTTGGCTCGGCATGTCATGTTGTTGTGCCCCACTTGATTACACTTCCGGCAATAGAGTGGTCTTTTCTAATATACTACCTTTTGGATGAAAGTAACGCCATTGTCCAATTGCAATTCAATGCTATTCCATTGTTCCTCTTCTAAGTCGATCTTGATTAAGGCCCTAGCAAAGTTCTAAGTGGCTCTCTTGGACGTGAGTTTCTCAAGCATCAAAGGTTTCCCAATTTCACTACATATCGGAGATAGAAACTCTTCTTTCCAAAGCTCAAGTGGTAAATTTGGGAATTTTACCCACGCCGTCATCGTCGTCATTTTCATTTCTGTGAATGTAATGAAGGGACACAATTTCTTTATCAACAATAATCGACCAAAAACATACTAGCAGCCACTTTTCAATACACTCACAAGGTCTTGGTTATTCTCAAACTTGAAGATTATCCATCCGGATTCATGAAATTCAACCTTACTTTTTTTTAAACTTCGAACTAAATGAAATATAGCTTGTATACCAGTGAATCTACCAGTTAGACAACCGACCAAGCAATTTTCCAATTCTACGTCCTGCCTAACATTACCAACCTTCAACTTGACAAATTTGGTTTTTTCAGTATGATGGTTGAGCTTGATACAATTTTCGGCATTCTTGTTTGTGTGAAACAAGGTAGTCCAAGGCTTCTCAAGAGCATTACGTTCTTGACCAAATGGTTGAGGAGAATTCATTTTGCGCAAGCTGGGGAGCAGCACCCTGCTGGACGAAAACATGTTGGGGGGAATTGGGGGTTGAATTTTCTTTTGTTGCATTGAGGGCCCCTTCATTAATCCTCGTTGGCAATCTTTTATCCACATGGCTTCCTTCTATTTCTTGCTCTATATTTGAATTTGAAATTGGAATTTTCTTACTCTCTCTCTCTTCCTTTTGTAAGTGTGATGTTGACACAGCTATCTTCTCCCTCTCTCATAGGATGACCGTCCCCTCCTCCTTGTTTTGAAGATTTGAAGCTCCATTTGAAGGTCCCATGACCACCCCCTCCTCTTTATTTTGAAGAATTGAAGCTCCATGTGAAGGTCCCTCTCTTGGAGAAGTCATAGACTTACTTGATGAGTCATCAATCGAATAACCATTTTGCTTCCTATTCTTCACCATATTTGCTACACCGCAATGTGTAGCTCCTTTCTCTTCAACCATATTAGGACCATCTTCTTCATTTTTATTTCCATCTTTATCCTTGCTTGAAGTTCTAATGGGTGCATTCTTCTCACTATAATTTGTGTTTCCTTCCTTGGTAGAAGAAACTTCCTCTCCATCAAAAGAGAAAGAATCCTCTTTCTCAACTTCAATAGATTCACTTGGGGAAATCCGGAATAAGAGTGCCTTTGTTCTTCTTATTCTTCCCTTTCTTGTGTTTTTTACCATTTTTGCTAGAATTCAGACTAGATGAGTCCGATTTCTTCTTGGTGATGGCATTAATCCTAGCTTTAGAGAGCCCTATTCAAGAGATAACCATAGAGCACCTCTTGAGAAAAGTAGTGAAAGTCACAAGTGTAATGTTGATGATGAAATATGATTATAGCAAATGGATGAAATAGCAAATTTGATCTCTTGTGAAAAATTGGGAAATGCTCCTTCTTTAGAGAGAGAGAGGAGAAAATTATCTCTCTACAACCATTTTTTCTTAGATCCGACCTTATCTTATAAAGCTGTAATCTTCTATATTAGGATTATTGGATAAGGGAATCAATGTAAATCCCAATCAAATCCTCTATCTTATCTCCTTATTTATATGTGGATTATATCTTTGTATTATATATAAGATGTTATACAAAGCATTTGATTCGATGAAAAACGAATTTCATTCATAAAATGCATATTTAACAGATCTTAAGCTCCAAATTACTACCTGGCCCCTCCCCTTCCCGTTTTTGTTTGTCACATTTCAAACTCATTCCTTTTGTGGCAAAGTATGCCCAATTAACCAATTAGCGAGAGACCTTCGTTGAGAAGTTAGGGAAGTAATGTCACTATCATATTCTAAACCAATGTTGGTTTGTGGGTTTTTTGATTGTTAATATCGCCGGACAGAAGGGGAAGGCGGAAGGAAGGGGAACTGTTTATTCATGAGGGTAATTTGGAGGAGATGAGGTTGTAAAAGAATACAAGAATCTTTAATGTCAAACATTTTCTTTAAAGTTACTAGTCTACCCTTACTAAGTTGTGGATTAGTATATTTGGGAGTGGATTTAGTCTCTCCCTATATATATATGTAGGTATATATAGATGTGTATATATCTATATTTTACATATGCTTCTGTTGTATTATATAGCTTTCTTATTATTCAAAATCTACCGCTTCGATGCTCAGTTTTACGAAACAAAGAAAAGTCTCTGTGATAACAGCCATTAGAAAGTGAAAGATAAAGCAAAAGTGTGGCCATCTTGTGGAATCGATAAAGTTGCTAAACCTTAGGCCTAATTGTATAACATTTTCTCACGAATCATTTTCAGAAAAATAAAAAAATAAAAAAATCCTGTTTTGACCAAGCTTGCAACAGATCGTCATCACTACAGTTTGCAACAGAACACTAACTGTTGTTTTTGTTTGAATTGCAACAGTTATATCTAATTCCCACATTTCTGACAAAATATACCAGCTTGAATTCAACATCATCCTAGTATCGTTATTTTAAAGCCAAGAGTTTTCCGACATAGAAAAGGTTATAAACATTTTCTCACGAATCATTTTTAAGAAAAGCAAAAAAATCCTGTTTGGACTAAGCTTGCAACAGATCGTCATCACTACAGCTTGCAACAGAGCACTAACTGTTCTTTTTGTTTGAACTGCACCAGTTATATTCTAATTCCCACATTTCTGACAAAATGCAACATCAGCCTAGTGTCGTTATATTAAAGCTAAGAGTTTGCCGACATAGAAAAAGTCATATGGATGAATGTCATCGTACATATCACCAAAGTCTGGTGAAAATAATATTCAACTCCCTGAAGCTTTCGAATCTTTCAGATCACGGCATATGATAAGTTACAAATATAGCCTTCGGATTGTAGAAATGGTCGACCTGCATACGCTTGGAAAACAGCCAGAAATTTCTGTTTTTTTTTTTTTTACCATTTCTAAAAATTTAGATTTCAGTTATCTAAATTTATGCCTTTCTGTAGTTATAAAAGAAAACAAGATGCAAGAAGGAAAAAAAAACAAAAACATAACTTTGGAGTTGTGTTTATTGCTCAATTTTGTAATTGTATGTCTTCAAAAGGAAAAACGAAGAATAATCATGTCAGCATAGAAAAAACGAGTCTATTGCTAAACAACTTTCTTGAAAATCGTACTGAAAGGGCTTTTCCAACTATGAAATCCTTCCATAAAACAACTAACACTACATGTATGGGCATAATTTCATGTAGAGAACTTCATTACAAGAAAATAATGCTGGATTTAATTTAATAAACCACTGAATAGGACCGTTTAATTGAATCAATGGACAAAGTAACAAAATGCGGAAAATATACCTTGCTCCATTGTTGTTGTTAATCTGAACATGTGCGCTGCAACTGTTCCGGTTGATGATGAATTTGGCGTGATCCAAGGATTCACGACCTCCCACCAATTGCTGATACACCCCTTGAACGGAGTCAACAATTCACTTCTTTACCCGATGGAGAGGCTAGGCAATGTGAGTTTTATAGAAAGTTTGGCACACCCTCCCTCTAATACTGTATGGCCGCTGGTTTTTCTTTTCGCTGTGAGGAGGTGAAGCCTCTTCCTTTATATAGAGGGAGATGGAAGAATCTGATACGCTAGAATTTAAATTTAAACTTAAATTTAAATTTAAATTTAAACTTAGTTCTAAATTTAAAACTCAACCTTATCTTCCTTTATTAAATATTATCTAATATTCAATAATAAATATTATTATTAAATATTATTTAACATTTAATTATTGTACCAATAATTATCTACCAGCCACACGTGGGTTGCCGCCCCTCGGAGACCAGATTTCGTACACTTTATGGTATAACACTTTGAGCCCATCTGTCGCGGTCTCTGACCATATGACTTTCTACATATTCAGGACTTCTATTTTGACCACACTATATATCCACGAACATACCCGATGATCATTTAACGTGTGGATGTTTTACGTAATAATTAATATTATTACGTGACATATGTGACATATACTATTATCATACATAACGTCTACCTTATGATTAATTCGTATAAACTTTATCAATGTGTTGCGGATTACGCGTATCTCGAATTAATCCCAACAATCTCCCACTTGGACTATGTATGCATCTTAAAGATTATATGTCACTTTTTTGAGCTCAAATAGTATGTCCTTTAGTGTTTTTTTCCTTTTCTGGTCCTTCAGCAGATATTAGCAAAAGACTTAAGCCGCACGCCGCCACGTTAAATTAGTGACTTGTCCCTCTTAAATCATGATGCTAACATTCTACTGAATGACAATGATACTGAAATAGATATGTAGTGTGGAATTAATATGCTAGGTGATCATGCATATTTAATTCCAACTTGGCCCTCTTTAGCGAGATCAATAGAATTCAGAATGTATGCCGTAACTGCTTAATGTACATTACTTCTGCAGAAAACTTTAATATAACCGGAATGTACATTATACTGTTTGTCTGAATTAAACAACTTTATTGAACACAAGAAAAACCTCACAGACTCCCGCTAGGATAAAACATCCTCAACTTGACTAAGACCCATATGGATAACATGCTTGTGGAACACAACCGGTTCCACAGCCTTAGTCAAAGGGTCGGCCACCATAGAGTCTGTACTAATATGCTCAATACTGATCAGACCACTCTGAATTCTTTCTTTAACAGCCAGATACTTTATCTCTATATATTTCACTTTAGATGAACTCCGGTTGTTATTTGAATATAGCACCGCAGCTTTATTGTCACAATAAATCCTCATTGGAGACGATATAGTCTCCAATACATGCGGCCCTGTGACAAAATTGCGAAGCCATATCGACTGATTGGATGCGTGGAATGATGCTACGAATTCTGCCTCCATGGCGGAAGACGCCAATAAGGTCTGTTTCACGTTTTTCCACGAGATCGCACCTCCGGCTAGAATAAATACATAGCATGAGGTCAATTTCATGCTATCCTGGCATCCGGCAAAATCGAAATCTGTATATCCAGTGATCTCTAACTTATCAGATCTCCGATACGTCAGTATGTGTTGCTTCGTTCCTTGTAAGTATCTCAGTACCCTCTTTGCCGTGGTCCAGTGATCCTTGCCTAGATCTGAGAGGTATCTGCTTAACATGCCTGTAATGAATGCCAAGTCTGATCGTGCACATACTTGGGCATCCATTATACTCCCTACTGCCGAAGTATAGGGAGTATTCTTCATCTCTAAACGTTCAAATCTGTTTCGGGACATTGTTTCAAACTAAATTTGTCTCCTCTTGCCACAGGGGAATTAAGTGGTTTACACTTATCCATGATATACCGCTTCAACACCTTTTCAATGTATGCTTGTTGTGAGAGACCTAAGATACCTTGGGTACGATTCCTCCATATCTCAAGTCCCAACACATATGAGGCTTCACAAAGGTCTTTCATCTCGAAATGTTTTCTCAGAAAGGCTTTGGTGTCGCTCAACATATTTACATCGTTTATTGCAGCATATCATCTGCGTACAAGAACATGAATATGAACTTGCTCCCACAGAACTTGTGATACATGTATTCGCCAATTTGGTTTGCCCCAAAACCGAAGGAGGCAACCACTTTAGCGAATTTGAAGTACCACTGTCGAGACGCTTGCTTAAGCCCATAGATGGATTTCTTTAGTCGACAAACCATGCCTTTTGGATCTTTCACCTCAAATCGAGGCGGTTGAACCATGTAAATGGTCTCATCAAGTTCTCCGTTTAAAAACACAGTCTTGACATCCATCTGATGTAGCTCAAGATCTAAGTGTGCCACTAAAGCCATGATTATCCGGAAGAAATCCTTCGTGGATACTGGAGAGAAGGTTTCCGTGTAGTCTGTCTTTCTTTTGGGTAAACCCTTTAGCAAGAAGTCGAGCCTTATATCATTCTACGTTACCTTTTGAATCCCGTTTGGTTTTAAGTATCCATTTTCAACCAATGGGTTTCGAACCTTTAGGCAACGAGACGACATCTCATACCTTGTTGTCGTGCATAGACTTTATTTTTTCTTCCATGGCCTTTATCCATTTTTCTGAATTTCGACATGGCAATGCTTGTTGGACATTTTTGGGGTCATCGTCCAACATACCAACATCGAATTCGTGTTCTTGGAGATACACCACATAGTCGCTAGGTATGGGGTTTCTCCGTTCACAAGTGGATCTCCTTAGGGGTACTTGTTCTTGGGATACTGTAGGTTCCTGAACTGCATCAGCCGGCAATTCTTTGAGTTCTTCAATAACTTCCTCGGGAACATGAACTTGTTCCTATGGAGTGTCACTACTGGGATGAGTTACCTCAGGTGCGGGTGTCGCTGATGCTATCTCCCAAAAGATGGTTCGATTCGCATTTCTGTCGCATCTGAGTTACCTTTATCTAACTCGATGATGTGCTGATGCAAATCATTCCTCGCGGAATCAAAGTATCCTAAAAAACTTTATCGAATTTGTCTCGAAAAACACTTTACTTGTGGGATCGTAGAATTTATACCCTCATGACCTTTCTGAGTAACTAACGAAATAGCAACTAACTGTTTTGGTGTCCAACTTTCTTTCATTTGGTTTGTAAGGCTTCGCCTCTGCTGGACAACCCCAAAACCTTTATGTGGTTAAGGCTAGGCTTACGCTTAGTCGATAACTCATAAGGGGTCCTTATCGTTGTTTTAGTTGGTAGTTGGTTGAGGATGTAAGCTGCGGCTTTAAGCGCTTCTCCCCAGAGGAATAATAGTAGCGTAGTTTGACTCATCATACTACGCACCATGTCCATAAGTGTACAGTTTCGTCTTTCAGCTACACCATTCATGCTTCGTGACCCAGGCATGGTGTACTGAGGGACGATTTCGTTTTCCTCTAGGTATTTAGCAAATGGTCTTGGACACTATTCTCCTGATCTATCATATCGACCGTAGCTTTCACCCCCACGGTTCGAGCAAACGGTTTTAATCCTTTTGTTGAGTTGTAACTCAACTTCAGCTTTAAAGGATTTGAACATGTCTATTGCTTGCGCTTTTTCTTTAATCAAGAATATATATCCATATCGCGAATAGTCGTTAATAAAGGTGATAAAATAAGAGTGGCCGTTTCGAGTAACTAGATGAAATGGGCCACTAATATTGGTACGAATCAACTCTAGTGGACTATTTACACGATTCGCTTCATATCTTCAGACTTTAGTTTGTTTTCCTTTAGCACAAACTAAGAACGTACCCTTTTTCTTGAGTCTAGAAATATAACCGGTACAGTTCTTCTTTAAATGTCCTTATTGCAAAAGAAACAAGTCATGTTGTTGGGTGCGTCAGTAGTAGGCACCCCTTTTTCCTTTTGACTTGCCTTTTGCATAGTAACATTTTCCGCAGCTTTACCTTTCTTTCCATTAGACTTGGTGGCGACAGCATTCACAACCTCATGCCCCTCATTCTTTAGCCTTTCCTCCTATAGCACGCAATGCGCGATAAGTTCATTCACTATCTATTTTTCCTTTTGGCAGTTATAACTGGCTACGAAGTGTTTGAACTTTGGAGGTAAGGAGTTGAGAATCATGACAACTAGCATGTCATCAGAGACAACCGGTTTCTTGTTTCTCAATTGAGAAGCGATGTGAGTCATCTTTAGGATGTACTCCCTTATGCTGCCGTTTCCACGGTACTGTTTCGAGCAAACTTTCTTTAAGGGATAGCTTGCCTCGGCTTTGTCATTCTTTACATACCTTTGCTCGAGATCGGCCAAAAATCTTTGGCCGTCATGGATTCAGAAACGTGTCACCTGAAGCATTTGGGGATAGTCTTTTGCATGATCATGAGACACATGCAATTTGATCGTAGCCAGCGTGCCATGTGAGATTTTCGCTCACTGGTACTTTCGTCTGTTAGCACCACTGGACGATCTATCTGCAACGCAGTGTCTAGATCAGCAATCCCCAGAAAGATCTCGAGTTGATCTTTCCATTGCTTATAGTTTGAACAGTTCAATGTAGGAATATCCTTAATGTTAAACATTATTGCTGAAAAGCAAACAAGAAACGGACTTAAATACACAATATGTGTAATTGTTAAACTACATAAAATCCGAATATCAAAATAGAACTTTAATTCCATCTACCAATTGTCTTTCAGCATTAGGGCTCTTTGGAGTCATCCCAATACCTTCCAACAATTGGGTGTAGTGGTCAATATGACGGCTCTCCAAGCACGGGTCAACCCCCTTCCTTTGCGACGATGAGTTAACTTATGCATTTAAAGCTTCGCCGCCGGACCCATTTGGCTCTACTACCATGTTCATGTGTTTTCGAAAATCACATCTTCCTTTGGGCCAGTCAATGATTGCCTCCAACACATACGTGCCCTTCACGATCATAACAAATATAGTGGCGATAATATGATTGCCGCACTTTAAGGCGATCATATTAAAACCCTACATTTGCTAAGTCGCGTAACTTTATGGTTATAAATGATCCGCAGTTTCCCGACTGACCCTTTTGCACATACCGTGCATACTTAACCCCAACATCTGTTTTGTTTTACTTAAACCAATTCGAACCAGCTTGATTCCCTTTAGGGCTCAAATAAGAACCACCTTGAACCAAGCTCGATTCTTCTTACGGTTTAAGAAAACAATATCTTTATCAATCAATTTAACAAGTGATATAACCTTATGAATGGTCACATTGAGTGTGAAATGAACCGATTCAGTAATACCCACTTGCCATAAGGGTGTATTACCATTCCACATAACAAGCCACCGGTGGAGTCACAATGGTCTCGCTTAAGAACCGGCTTTCTTAGAAAAAACTATTTGTACGGTATTTTTAACACAACTCAATGAGTCATCTATGACGAGTATGAACCGTATTGATTGATAAGTGTTGTTTAATTCAGTCAACTTAGCCCATCGAATTAATTTGGTTGAACTCGGTCAAACCGGGTCAAACAAGATTCGGATCGTTATTGGGTTAAGTTCCTTAACTTTATTTGTTTATTTATTTATTAACATGCATAAACATAAACAACATAAATAAATAAAAATTAAATCATGCATATAAACATAATAATGCAATAACAGAAAATTAACTTAACACTTGATTATTATTATTTTGGATTCCTTTAAAATAATAATAATAATAACAAGGATTTATTATTATTATTACTAATTTTCTTAATAAACTTTAAATAATAACAATAATAATGGAATTATTATCATTATTATTTACTTTCTTTTCCTTTAAAAGAACTTTAAAATAATAATAATAACAACTTATTATTATTACTATTTTCTTTTAATAATAATAACAATAATAATTAAATCATCATCATTATTATTATTATTTTCTTTAAAAGGAAACTTTAAAATAATAATAATAATAATAAAAATTTATTATTATTACTATTTTCCTTAAAATAAACTTTAAATAATAATAATAAGAAAAAATTATTATTATTTACTTTATCCAAAATAATAATAATATACACATAAACGACCAAAACTGAGATTAAAAGAAAATGGGAAAGGAGCCGCGGGTCAGGTCGGGTCGGAACCAGCACGTCCCATTATGATTTTCCAGATTTTTCTTTTTTTAATTTTAATAACCGTTTGGGCCGAAGCCCTATCAGAAACCGGACTGCACTCGGATTACCAAGCCGGAGGATAGGCCCGCCAGCACGGGAGCCCAAACTGTTTAACCTTTTTTTAAAAAAAATAGCCAGTTGGGCCGAACCCCTTTCTGCTTCAGGGCCGGACTGGCCAGAAGCTGAATTGCCAGCCCAAACCCCAGACAGCTCGCCAGCGCTATCAGGAGCAAAAATGCTCTAGAATTTTTGCTAAGAAGAGTCGACCCCGTGACCTGCTTCTTTCCGCCTCAGGCGATGGCCACTAGGCCAGCAGCTTTTTGTGCTATACTAAAGGAGGTTTTACTTTTATATTAAAGCTGAATACAGTTTCCAGAGAAAAAAAGGTGCTAAAATTTCGGGTGGAGGGTTTCGAAACTAAGACCTCTTATTCTTTACTCCATGCACTGGCCACCAGGCCGCCAGCGCCAGTTTTTATCAAAACAGAGGGGTGTTAGAAATAAACCAAAAGCAGAACCAGAAACTATATTTTTCAGCAGATTTTTCTCCGAAAAACGTTTTTGACCCCAAAAAATTTCAGTTTTTAGCATGAATATATTAACATAATTGATTCGATTAGGCCCGCTCTGATACCACTTGTTGGATTTAATTTAATAAACCCCTGAATAGGACCATTTAATCGAATTAACGGACAAAGTAACAAAATGCGGAAAATATACCTTGCTCCATTGTTGTTGTTAATCTGAACACGTGCGCCGCAACTGTTCCGGCTGATGATGAATCTAGCATGATCTAAGGATTCACGATCTCCCACCAATTGCTGATGCACCCCCTTGAACGAAATCAATAATTCAGTACTTTACCCGATGGAGATGCTAGACAGTGTGGACTTTATAGAAAATTTGGCACACCATCCTTCTAATACTGTATGGCCGCTGGTTTTTCTTTTTGCTGTGAGGAGGTGAAGCCTCCTCCTTTATATAGAGGGAGATGGAAGAATCTGATAGGTTAGGATTTAAATTTAAACTTAAATTTAAATTTTAAATTTAAACTTAAATTTAAATTTTAAATTTAAACTTAAATTTAAATTTAAATCTAAATTTAAAACCCAACCTTATCAACCTTTATTAAATATTATCTAAAATTTAATAATAAATATTATTATTAAATATTATTAAATATTTAATTATTGTACCAATAATTATCTACTAGCCACACGTGGGTTGTTGCACTTCGGGGACCAGATGTCGTACACTTTATTGTCGTAACACTTTGAGCCCATCCATCGCGGTCTCTGACCATATGACTTTCTACATATTCTGGGCTTCCATTTTGACCATGCTATACATCCACGAACATACCGAATGATCACTTAATGTGTGGATGTTTTACGTAATAATAAATATTATTACGTGACATATGTGACATATAATATTATCATACATAACGTCCACCTTATGATTAATTCATATAAACTTTATCAACGTGCTGCGCATTACACGTATCTCGAATTAATCCCAACAAATAAAACTCATGTTGAGGTTGAAAATCTTTGAGTGGTAGGATGAATACAAGATACCTTGAATGTCCTTCCTAGAACAAAAATTGTTTCCTGAGGTTTATAGATGACTATGATATAGTAATTCTCTAAATTTTTTAAAAGATGATTGCATCCAATAGAAACAAACATTATCAATTACTTCGACATTATCGGCCTAAATCATCTTTGTGTATATATATATATATATATATATATATATATATATATATATATATATACATGTATATATATGTGTGTGTTTGTGTGTGTAGATATGATTATGTATATACACACATGTCCCTCTCTTTCTGTAGATTTATAATACGTATAAAATTGTTTTTTCATTTCGAAAATGTAACTCAAATATGATGTTTAAGAACATAAATACATACATATATGTGTGTGGAAACATACATCCATACATACATATATATATATTTTTATATGTAGTGAACTCAGCATCAATTGTTACTTTATTTTCGTACAACATGCAGTATTGATACATGATCAGATTAAGCACATTTTCAAATAAGTTGCACAAAATTGTGATACATCTAGATTGTTTGTAATTTCGTCATGTTAATGTTGTATGCGTTTTAATAAGTATATTCATCACTTTTTCTGGTAATGTGTTGGTACACTTTTATTAATTATTACTTCTTCTTCTCATGAGTGTGTATTAAAACAAGAATGCAGTCGCTTTTAGCCACGTACATGTGAAATAACAATACATCTTCATTTTTTTACTTGTTAAATTACTTAGGTTTTTTACGGTCCAACTTTTTCAGTTGTGTAATTTCATCAGGTTTTTACATTTACTTATTTTGTTTTTTACTACTCTGTCGTGATATGGAACAATAGTAAGACCTGTACAATGAATTAGTTTAATTATATCCATACAGTTACTTGTGGTATATATCAAATTATTGATCAATCAATTCAGAATGATTGAATTGAACAATGAAGCATGAGAGGCGCGTAGAGATGAAGAGAGAAAAAACTGAATCAAACAAACAATGGAGGAAATGGAATAACTGCTTCATTCAATTCATTCTGCAACACCTTCGGTTGCAATTTACACAAAAAAAAATAAAGGAAAAATTACAAGAACGCCCTCTATTGCTAACTACCATCCACTACAAAAGTCGGGACACAACTGTTTTTTCGCCTAGTTTAAAACTTCCCGCTAAACTACAACTGCTGGCTCCTTCTTCTTCCTTTCGTTGCTCTGTGACTTGCAACCCAACAGTGTACACACTGATCACACAACGTTTCCCATCCAATCAGCAGCTTTCTCACTTCCACACAGAACTTAGAGCATCCGGCTTCATCCAATAACCGTCACACGAGCTGCATCATTACTTCGCCATGTGTTTGATATACTACCATAAGTGTTCGACGTTATTCCCTCTTCACATCAGACACCTTATCCTTGACCCCCCCTCAAGCTCAGCTTGTCATAGAGGTTGTACACTCCAAAGGTCTTCATTATCTCACCCATCCTCCTCGAATCCAACGCTTTCGTGAATACATCTGCCAGTTGCAGCTCAGTCCTCACTGGCATCAGACGGATTGTGCCATCTTGCACTTCATCCCTTGCTATGTGACAATCTATCTCTATATGTTTTGTTCTCTCATGAAAAACAGGATTTTCAGCAATGTGCATAGCACTTTTGCTATCACAAAACACCTCTACAGGACTCTGTTTCTTAATCTTCAAGTCCTGAGCTAGATATAATAACCATTGGACCTCACAAACCAATGTAGCTAATGCTCTGTACTCAGCTTCTGCTGAGGACTTTGACACGGTGGTCTGTTTTTTAGCTTTCCACGATATCAACGCTCCTCCCAAAAACACACAAAAACCCATCACACTTCTTCTAGTTTCTGAACACCCTGCCCAGTCAGAGTCTACAAAAGCTCTTAAGTAGCCTCTGTGCAGCCTCTGTGCAGCTTTAAGGTGATATCGTGGAAAGCAAGCCTTGCCCAATAGTTCCCTTGATGTACCTAAGCAGCCTCTGTGCAGCTTTAAGGTGACCTGCGTTGGTGAATCGAGAAACTGACTAAGTTGCTGAACCGGGAAAGCAATGTCTGGTCTAGTAATTGTTAAATAGATCAGCTTCCCAATCAAACTTCTGTAAGCTGATACCTCACTTAACAATGGAGAGTCATTGTGAGCAAGTTTCAAATTCATTTCCATAGGCGTCTTGGCTGGTTTTGCTCCCAAAAAACCAGTATGCTCTAACAGTTCCAAAGCATACTTCCTCTGATTTACAACAAGCCCCCCTTGGACCTAGCTATTTCCAATCCTAGGAAGTATCTAAGGTCCCCAAGATCTTTAATCTTGAAAGCATCATGAAGTTGTGCCTTTAAATGCTGAATATCACACAATGATGAAGAGGCAACTATGATGTCATCCACGTAGACTAGAAGTATCAAGAATGAATCATCAGTCTGTTTTGTAAACAAGGTATAGTCCGTCTTAGACTGATTAAAACCCATGGAAATAAGAAAGCAAGTAAGTTTAGCATTCCACTCGCGGCTGGCCTGTTTAAGGCCATATAAGGACTTCTGAAGTCTGCAAACTAAGCCTGGCTGATCCAAATGCAACCCAGGAGGAGGAGTCATATAGATCTCCTTATTCAAATCACCGTGCAGAAATGCATTATTAACATCCATCTGATGTAAACACCACCCATTGCTAGCTGCCAATGCTAATACAAACCTCACTGTAGTCATCTTGGCTACTGGTGAAAAGGTTTCCTGGTAATCCACACCATACTGCTGAGTGAAACCTCTGGCAACCAAGCTAGCCTTATAACGCTCAACTGTTCCATCTGCCTGATATTTAATTTTGTACACCCATTTACAGCTAATGGGATGCTTACCAGGGGTAGCTGAACCAACTGTCGTGTATCGTTTGCTTGGAGAGCTGCTAACTCAGCTTGCATAGCTTCCTGCCAAGCTGCAGATCTTGATGCCTCTAAGTAACTAGCAGGTTCTGTATTCATACTAGTAGCTAGAACATAGGACTTGTATTTAGGTGCCAGAAAATTCAGGGTGAAACATTTTTCAAGTGTGTGTGGTGTGGAACAAGTCTGAGAGATAGAGACTGGGGACTTGACTTGAGACTGATTACAGTAGTATTGTTGAAGATAGGATGGTGGCTTACGATTCCTAGTTGGCCTGACATCAGCGTGAATTGGTAGACAAACATCAAGTGAGGTAATGGGAATGGGAGACATTGAACCAGTTGGGAGAGACTGAGAAGAAGACTCAACTGGTGTGGAATTTGATGATTCAGGAGATGAACTAGGAGGATCATATGAGGAGTTGTCTCCTGATGAAATAGCTTGAGAGTCAGTACATGGAGCATAGAATGGATCATCTCTTGTAATAGGCTCAGGAAGTGAAGATGAGGACACGGGTGTATACTGTGGAGTATTAGTGACAAGATCTGATTCTGAGAAAGGAAAAATGTGTTCATGAAATTCAATGTCCCTAGATATAAAAATTGCTTTTGTAGATAATTCCTGCAAGATAATCCCCTTTGTGTTTCATGACATGCCAAGGAAAACACATTTTCTGGATCTGGGAGCGAATTTGCTTTTATTTGGACGAGTGTCAACTGCAAATGCTAAACACCCAAAGACTCGAAGCTGATGATATGATGGATTCTTGTTGAACAGCAGATAATGGGGACTTTTATTGGCAATAACAGGTGATGGAATAAGATTGATCAAATATACAGCATATTGGATGCAAAACCCCCAAAGGTGAATAGGAATGTTTGCTTGGAATCTTAAGGATCTTGCCACATTCAAAATGTGTTGGTGTTTGCGCTCAACCAAACCATTTTGCTGTGGGGTATGTGCACAGCTAGTTTGGTGTACTATAACCTTATCCGAATAGAATGTATTCATTTGAAACTCTAATCCATTGTCAGAACGGATCATTTTTATTTGCTGACCAAATTGCACAGACACATATGCGTAAAAACTCTGCAGAATGCTCCTGGTCTCAGACTTATTTTTCATCAAATAAACCCTGGTGTATCTACTAAAATCATCCACAATTGTGAGAAAATATTGTTGATGATACAATGTGGGGTGTTTATATGACCGCCAAATTTCCACATGAATCAATGAGAAAGGAACTACAGAAGAGGAACCAGAAGGGTAAAATGGTTTTCTCTTTTGTCTGGCTAAATGACATATTGAACAGGGAAAACAATTGTCAGACACAACTACTAAGGGATCTAACCTATTGATTTCTTTTAGTCTAGATAACGAAGTATGGCCAAGCCTTGAGTGCCACAGTGAAGCTTTAGACTGGAGAGCAACTTGGAAGGAAAGGTGTTTTGGTTCAGAGACCTTTTGTGTGGACTTGAGCTTGTACAATCCTTGATCCAATTCAGCTAAACCAATCGTCTTCATACTCATCTGTTCATAGAGTAGACTGTGATCAGACTGAAACAAGACACCGATACGATTTTGTTTGGTGATCTTGCTGAGAGAGAGCAAGTTAAAGCAGAAAGTGGGTATGTACAGAATATTATGGAGCACCAAATTAGAGTTTATGCTTACAGTACCCATGTGCGTGACCTTTACAGATTGATTATTTGGTAGTTTGACTCTCAAAGAATGGACTGGATGACACGTATCGAAAAGATTCAAAGAACAACATATATGGTCAGTTGCACCTGAATCCAAAATCCATAATTCTAAACTCTTAGATGATACATTACCTGCGTCACTACCTGAGACACTCAGATGCTGGGCTGACATGATAGCATGCTGCCCATTTACATTATCACATGGGCTGGACATGTCTTTGATCCCTCTCTGTTGAAACTCTTTAAACATAGACATCAATTGCTGGTATTGATCTTGAGTAAACGAACTACAAGACCTTGCTGACTCCTTCTTATCATCACTTCCTGTCTCACAAAGTTGGCCACTGAATTAAACTGTGGATCATGATTAGTAACACAGTTTATCTGCCCCTTAGGTTTATATCCTGGTGGATATCCATGCTTTTTGTAACATTTTTGTTCTATGTGTCCAAGCATACCACAATGACTACATACAGGTCTCTTCGTATTACTCTGTCCAAACGCTCCTTCCTTCCTGAAATTTTTCTATGACTTCACATTTTGTTTATATGCTGAAGTTATAAAACTTCCATCTCCCTGACCAGCAAACATCACATTTTTGTCTCCCCCAGTGACCACCACAGAAGGATTATTTAGAAAGGTAGATTGATTGTTTGAATACATTATCTTCCTTTCAAATTTTACCGCCATTGAAAACGTAGTATTAATATCGGGTAATGGACTAACGAGAAGGATCTGAGACTTCACAGGTTCGTACTCATCAGATAATCCTTTCAAAAATTTAATCACAAAGTCATCTTCCACAAACTTATTTACTTGACCAGTGATGTTACAGGTGCATTTTCTACAAGAGCAAGACGATATGGTTCGTAAAACAGTTAATTCTTCCCATACAACTTTCAACTTTGTATAGTACTCAGTCACATGTAGACTTTCTTGTTTAATCATGTAAAATTCCTCTTGTAAGTCAGAAATTCTGAATGCATCAGCATTCCCGTACCTAAGCATTAAATCCTTCCAGATTTCTGCAGCATTATCTATCCACATAATGCTATGAGCAATAGAGGTACTTACAGAGTTTGTGATCCACGAAGCCACCATATTATTAGCCTTCGTCCATATAGCCAATTTCAATCTCCCTCAGCAGGCTTAGTAACTGTTCCATCTATGAATCCTGCCTTGTTCTTAGCCTCCAGCACTCTTCGCACAATTCTACTCCATCCATGGTAATTTTGAGATGTGAGGGGAGTTTGAGTAAGACTCAGAGAGGGACTATCCGATGGATGAATATACAGAGGATCTTCATATGGATCCATGGTTCCAAAAGTGACGGATGATGAAGCCATGGCAGCTTCTGCGCAAATAGCACTCCGAACAGAATTTGAGTAAATCACGAACTCAATTCTCTGATACCATATCAAATTATTGATCAATCAATTCAGAATGATTGAATTGAACAATGAAGCATGAGAGGCGCGTAGAGATGAAGAGAGAAAAAACTGAATCAAACAAAGAATGGAGGAAATGGAATAACTGCTTCATTCAATTCATTCTGCAACACCTTCGGTTGCAATTTATACACAAAAAAAAATAAAGGAAAAATTACAAGAACGCCCTCTATTACTAACTACCATCCACTACAAAAGTCGGGACACAACTGTCTTTTCGCCTAGTTTAAAACTTCCCGCTAAACTACAACTGCTGGCTCCTTCTTCTTCCTTTCGTTGCTCTGTGACTTGCAACCCAATAGTGTACGCACTGATCACGCAACGTTTCCCATCCAATCAGCAGCTTTCTCACTTCCACACGGAACTTAGAGCATCCGGCTTCATCCTATAACCGTCACACCAGCTGCATCGTTACTTCGCCATATGTTTGATATACTACCATAAGTGTTCGACGTTATTCCCTCTTCACATCAGACACCTTATCTTTGACAGTATATGCACTCAAACAAGTAAGGCTCCTTCAAACGAGCGACTGGCAAGCATGTTGAAAGTGTAAACCAGTTGCCATATCCTATATATACCAAGCTCACTCAATAATCTTTCTCATTAAATCCTTTGATTCCTTGCAGTTTTTGGTTAAGGCTGCAAGAAACATACGTCATAGGGAACAACACATTGCTGTTTCTATCCGGTGCTGTGGCGATCTTGCTATGTGCCCAATTTGGATATGCATCACTTATCAAGCCTGATGCAGGAATTGCAAAGCCAGCAGACTATGGTGACTCCAGCCGAAAATTGAGCAGCCTACCTTTGAGGGGTTGGAAGAGAGGATTGTTAGATTGCTCATGTTGCGACCCCTGCAACTGTTGCTCTTGTGATCTAATATTTGGCTGCAGTGGTTGTGATCCGGCTTGCAATTGAAACATCAACATAAAAAAAAATGTTCCCAATGCATTAGTCTCATGCATTTGAGCAGGGTCCACGGTTTGTTTCTGGCAAAACCTTTTCCACCCCAGTTGTTCTCTTTGCGTGTTTCTTTTCCTTTTTCCTTTTCTTTTTTTTTTTTTGAAAATTTACCTGGTTGTGCATTTTCATGTTATATGTTCAGTCTCTCAATGTATGTTGGTGTTTCCTGAGAAAATCTCGGTTGAATTGGTTTGTTAATGTACACCAGTGTTTTTATTTCTGAAACTTGCATGTTTCCGTTTCGATTTTTGGAACTCTTCAATCATAGACCGAAAGTTTCTTGAGTGCAGACTATAATGTTTCAATTGAAGGTTAGTAATTGTAATATTTCGATTTTGGTATCTGTCTATATTTAAGAAAGCATTAAGTTTGGATTTAGAGTTTGTTATGGAAGTTGTAGATTTGTTGTTGCGACAATCTATTCTACTGTTTGCATTTAATGTTTAGGGCTAATGTGTACTCGATCGACCTACGAATAAGAATTCAATTACGGTAGGAGCGATTCTAGTGACAGACGAAATCACAAAAACAGTTAGATATTCATATTCAAGCACAATCTATTATGCTAAATATATAAATAAATTAGACAGGTACATTTTTTTGGTTGAATCTATACAGATGTGTAGATTCAATACATTTGTGTAAATTTAACGGTGATGAGCATGAATACAACATCATCCCAGTTTTTCTACGGTGATAAGCATGAGTACAATATCATCGCATTTTCTCACTATCTTGAAATTTCGACCGAGTACCAATCCAAGTTTTCTAACTTAGAAAAGGTCGTATGGATCATTGTGTAGCGCCCCGCACCCGGCCTCGTCCGGATAGAGTGCACCCGCCGTACTTCACTGAGGAGAGTACAAGGCGTCATGCATAACATGCGAACATCCATAACATAAGTCGTGGACTCCCATGCTAACATTCAACATGGTAGTAAAATTTAGGCAGAATTAAAACTTTTCAAATCAAACATGCATCACCAATTTACTAAGTTTCCAAAGGTAGTAGTCCCACAAAATAACATAACTGAAATCCAGAGAGTTCAAACATAGTCATGATACAAAACGTCTTGGCAGCACAAAAGTCCTTAAGCTTAGCTCCCTTCATATCTTCTCGCCTATGGATAAGGTACCCTCGGCTCATCCTCGATGCATTCTACCTTGGCATTATCTGGCTCTGGGGAAAAATAAAGTGTGAGTGATAAAAATCACCCAGCAAGAATACAATAAACGACCATGAAATACGTAAAGAATCATAACATGAATGTATTACCCCAAAAACCTCAAAGAATCATAATTCATACCTGATCTTAAATCCTGAGCTTGCTTGACGTTCGGCTTAGACATATTTTTAGAGAATGCTATACCATACCTGGTCTTAGATCCTGAACTTACTTGGCGTTTGGCTTAAGCATGTTTTTAGGTAATGCTATACCAATAATAACCTATAACCGTTAACTGTAACATGCAACATGTCCTCATGATCGTGAATTATGCAAGATGCAATGCATGATGTCATGTCATGTCAAAACATCATTTTGGTCCCATAAAGTAACATGTCGTAAAAACAGAGTGTCAGATCAATTAACCCCGGATCTGAGCGGGTCCAGAACATATCAGAACAGATATCAGATCAATTAACCCCGGATCTGAACGGGTCCAGAACAGATATCAGATCAATTAACCCCGGATCTGAACGGGTCCAGAACAGATATCAGATCAATTAACCCCGGATCTGAACGGGTCCAGAATAGATATCAGATCAATTAACCCCGGATCTGAACGAGTCCAGAACAGATATCAGATCAATTAACCCCGGATCTGAACGGGTCCAGAACATATCATGTCATCAGACTAATTAATCCCGAGTCTGGAGTCGGGTTAGTCGCATGCTTGGCCGGCAAAGGAATCATGAAGCTTTCTTTAAAAACATGGGACCGTAAAAACTTTTCATGCATATCGAAAACATAGTCGCTTGTAAAACTTGCTTGCATCATAAAATCCATGAAAATCAGTTTCATGATCATGCATGATACATGCAGTGATATGCAATGCAAGTCATGACATGGATAATCGTATGCATTCCATATAACATGTCAACATGCATGAATTTGGAAGCTAAATACTTCCAGACTTTTACTTCGTATTCATAGGGCGGTTAAGCTAACCAAATAGGTCCATTTCCATAATCTTTTGTCACAAATACGTTTGGTAGAATCTTAGATACATATCATAAAAATTTCAGATTATTTCGATAAGCTTAAAGGGACTCATTTAATTAATTTCTGAAATGGGTTAGATACTGAAACTGATCTGACCTATTTTACCAAAAATTCAATTGCGGCAAATCCGTGATTCGTTTTTCAGAAGTTCCAACTTGCACAAGTCATAAACGTGCGGAACTAGTATCCTACCAAAATTTAGCCTATTTTCATATCTCTAAGTCCCCTTTCTGAGTCCATAAAGTCGTTACTAAACTTCAGGTTGATTCCAGTGATTTCAGTTGAGCAGTTCGACTAATTAATTCATATAAAATAATCCAGAATTTGTTTTACCAAAATTCCAGCTGGCGTGTTCACTATACTCATAGTATTATTACAATGCCAAAAATCAGCTTTATTGGTCCTCTGCAAGGTCTCTTTTCCAGCTGTTCACAATGTTACATCATTCTGTCATGTTCCAGAATTTACAGCCTGAGCAGTCTCACTAATTATTTTATTAAAAATTACCATAAATTATTTTATTGAAATTACAACTCTCATCTCTGCTACACTCATGGGACTAGCTCTGTGCCAAAAATCAGATTTATTGAAGGTCCACAAGGTCCTCTTTTAATTCGTTGAATCCAGTGATCAATTCTGCCCAACTCTAGAATTTTCTACTGGAGCAGTTTTACCGTATAATTTCTCAAAAATAATCCTTAGCTTATTTTAACGAAATTCCAACTCTCAATTGGGCTACACTCATAAGGCTAACCTTGAACCAAAAATTAGCTTCATTGAAGGTCTGTAAGGTCAGTTCTTAAACCATCTAAAACGTCACTCTATTCTGTCCACTTCCAGTGGTTTGCCATTTTATCATTTTATCCAAGTCAAGTGTCCATGTTTTCACTCAATACTTTGGGTCGAAACTTGTGTGTTGCCTTAACCACATTTTACAACACATATTCAAGCATGCATTCATATTCAAGAGTCATCTTAATCTAAACTTACCAACAACCTCATAAAGCTCCTAGCTTTCACATGTATTCTTTCCTTAGGACCCTTTTGTGTTACATTCACAAGTCAATCTTGTCTAGACCTACTTAGGTGAACCTTATTTCACTCTAGGTCAGCCTTATTTCATATAGTATATAGGAAAAGACTTCATCTTTAAAGGAATAAGTCACATGCAAGGCATTTTTCTTAGGGAATCACTAAGATATAGTCTCAAACTTAAGATATTCAACTAAAGATCATATCTTAAGAACTTCTAAGCATTCAAGTCACAAATTCTTTAAATAAATCATGAGAGATCATTGTATACTTGCCTCTTCAATCTAAAGCTCTTGTCTTTGCTTGGTGATGGAGTGAGATGTGTTGGAATCCTTCACCTTCTTCATCTTAAGCATACGGTTTCAAGGAAAATGGAAGGAAAGATTAGTCTTTATACAAAGAGCAAATAGGATACATTTAAGGTTAGAGCATCTTACCAAAATGAGCTTGGAATGGAGATGCAAGAACTCCAAGGTATCACCTCCTAGGAAAGTTGATGGCTTTTACCTATTTGGAACCTTGAATGTCACGGTTTTATCATGGAGAGAAGGAGTTCATATGAGCTTCATTCTTCACCAAATAAGGATTCTCTTAAGGAAGCTTGGAACAAGATTTACCTAGATGTCTTCTTGAGTCTTGAAGTGAAGTTGAACTCCTATCCTTCAAGAGGATGGGGGCCGAAATATTGGTGAGGGTAGGAGGGAATTTTGCTAAGTGTTGCTTGGCTTGCTTGGAAAGAATTTTCTAGATGAATGTAGGGTGTAGTCTTGCAAGATTTAAAAATCTAGGAGATGGGGAAGGCTTGGCCGATTTTGGAGGGATACTTGTGAGGTTTAGGGCTTTCTTGAGTGCTAATCAAGGTTAAGTTAGTATAACCTTGGTTACTTTATTCCAACTATGGTTACTTTTGGGCTAACCCAAGTTACTTTATCAAATCATTGTTATCTTAACCTTGGTTTAAGGAAAAAGTAACCATGGTAGGATTTAAAAATACTCCATGGTTAATCATGTAGGGGCCGATTTTTTTTTGTGGTTGGGGTCTTTATGACCTCAACCATACTACTTCCTTCTTTAATGAGTTGTCTTACTTGTTCCTTAAATGCATGTCTATTTTGTTTTCTATTAATTCTTTGCATAATAACTTCTTGTCTTAATGGTGTAGTAGACTTTAAGTAATTATTTTAATTAATAAAATTTGACTAGAGAATTCTAGAATCCCCATCATGGCTTGGCCGAATTTTGAGGCTTCTTGGGCAACTTGATATTTCTTGTAATTTAATTCATGTACTATATTGTTTTCTTTATTTTATCATATTCTAAGATTAACATATGTATGTATACATACATATACACGCCATGTGTAATATATATATATATATATATATATATATATATATATATATATATATATATATATCCTCCTATGTATACGCATGTAGGTATTTATATATTTCGTACACATACATTGTATACACGCACACACATACATAGTGGTATGTATGGTTCATATAACTCTATATTTCATGTACTACTTTCTTAAAGTTTTCCTTATTTAATTTGGCTTGGTATCACCTCAATAATAATTAAGTAAAGAGGGTTAAGCTGACTTAAGTAACACGCGCTAAAAGAAAATGTCGCTTTCATTCCGTCTCATATTCATAGTTCTCACGTACATGATCGTTGGGGTACAACATCCTCCCCCCTTATCATAAGTTTCGTCCTCGAAACATCAGAACTAGTCAAAAAGATGGGGGTATCTACTCCTCATATCTTCTTCCGTTTCCCATGTTGCTTCTACTTCCGAATGATGCTTCCATTGTACCTTTACCATGGGTATGGATCTCTTCCTTAAAGCTTTCTCTTTCCGATCAACTATCCTTAAGGGTTCCTCTTCATAAGTTACATCTTTTTCAACCTTCAACTGTTGATCTTCAAGGATGTGGCTTGGGTCATATACATATCGACGGAGTTGAGAAACATGGAATACATCATGTAACTGAGAAAGAGATGGTGGCAACGCTAAGCGGTACGCAACTTCGCCTATTCTTTCAAGCACTTCATAAGGTCCAACGAATCTTGGGCTTAGCTTTTCTTTGATGCCAAATCTCTTAACTCCTTTGGTCGGAGAGACTTTCAGAAAGACTTTCTATCCTTCTTGGAATTCTAAAGGTCTCCTTCTTTCATCTGCCCATATCTTCGTTCTATCTTGTGCTGCTCTTGGTCTTTGTTGGACTAACTTTACCTTCTCTCGTGTTTGCTCAACAATGTCGGGTCCTGCGTAGACCTTATCTCCAATTTCATCCCAATAGAGCGGGGACCGACATTTTCGTCCATACAATGCCTCATAAGGTGCCATTCCGATGGATCTGTGGAAGCTATTATTGTAAGAAAACTCAACGAGCTTAAGGCTTTTATCCCAGCTTCCTCCAAAATCAAGAATGTAAGCGCGGAGCATGTCCTCAAGGGTTTGGATTGTTCTTTCTGATTGTCCATCTGTTTGAGGATGAAATGCGGAACTCATTCTTATCTCTGTGCCCATTGCCTTTTGAAAGGCAGTCCAAAATCTTGAAGTAAATCGGGGGTCGCGGTCGCAAACAATACTGATGGGCACTCCATGTAAACAAACAATCTGATCAATATACATAGATGCTAACTTCTCCATAGATGCTTTAATCGTCATAGCCAAAAAGTGAGCAGACTTAGTCAAACGATCCACAATGACCTATATAGCATCATTCCCATACTTATCTTGGGTAGGTCAGTCAAAAAGTCCATAGTGATGTGATCCCATTTCCATTCTGGCACCTCTAAGGGTTGTAACAATCCAGCGGGTTTTTGGTGTTCGGCTTTTACTCTTTGGCAGATCAGACATCGCTCAACAAATTCTGCTATTTGTTTCTTCATACCGGGCCACCAAAACTTTTGCTTGAGATCTTGATACATCTTATTAGCTCCAAGATGTATAGATAGTTGAGAATTATGAGCTTCCATCAAAACTTGATCTTTGATTTCCTTGTTTTCGGGGACACATGACCGTCCTTGATACCATAAACTGCCATCACTGCGAATCTCAAAGTCATCTCGCGGCTTTTCTCCCATCCTTTCCTTGACCTTTCTTAAGTTTTCATCAATTCCTTGAGTCTCCTTGATCTTATCAATTAATGAAGGAACAAGAACTAACTTGGCTAGAACCTCATCGATTGAGTCAACTTCTTCTAGGCCAAATTCTTCCATGTCTCGTTGAAGAGGTGGTTGCCGTGGGTGGCTTGTTTTTCGGCTTAGGGCATCAGCGACTTTGTTAGCTTTTCCTGGATGATACTGAATGGAGAGATCATAATCTTTGATCAGTTCCAACCATCTACGTTGCCGCATATTAAGCTCCTTCTGGGTAAAGAGGTACTTTAGGCTCTTGTGGTCTGTGTAGATCTCGCACTTTTTGCCATATAAATAGTGCCTCCATATCTTTAACGCAAATACAACTGCGGCAAGTTCAAGATCATGGATAGGATAGTTTTGCTCAAATGGTTTCAACTGTCGGGATGCATAGGCTATCACTTTGTCATTTTGCATAAGGACGCATCCGAGACCATTCTTCGAAGCATCGCTGTACACTACGTACTTTTCACCAGGAGTGGGCTGAGCTAGGATAGGAGTGGATGTCAACCTTTCTTTTAGCTCCGAGAAACTCTTTTCACAATCGGCACTCCACTCAAACTTGGTCTTCTTTTGGGTCAATCTGGTGAGGGGAACAGCTATCCTCGAAAATCCTTCCACAAACTTCCTGTAATATCCGGCTAGTCCGAGAAAACTTCTCACTTCAGTAACATTTGTTGACCTGAGCCATTCCGTGATAGCTTCAATTTTCTTGGGATCCACCGAAATCCCATCTTCTGAAATCACATGACCAAGGAATGATACACTACGCAGCCAAAACTCGCATTTGCTAAACTTAGCGTACAACTGTCTTGCTCTCAGAATATTCAAGACTGTCCTCAAATGGGTTGCGTGGGTCTCTTCGTCGGGTGAATAAATCAGGATGTCGTCGATGAAAACCACTACAAATTTGTCCAATTGTTCTTGAAAGATTCGATTCATAAGATCCATAAAGGCGGCAAGGCATTGGTCAAACCAAAAGGCATGACTAAGAACTCATAGTGTCCATAACGGGTTCTGAAAGAAGTCTTAGGGACATCTTCCGCCTTAATCTTCAATTGAAAGTATCCAGATCGTAAGTCAATCTTACTAAAAATTCGAGATCCCTGCATTAAAATGCTTTAAATAGGGTTTCAAAGGATTTAAAATTTTAGTCAAGTTAAAACTTACGAGTTACTTACCCTGAGCTGGTCGAATAAATCATCAATCCGGGGTAATGGGTACTTGTTCTTTATGGTGATTTTGTTGAGCTCCCGGTAATCGATGCATAAGCGCATACTTCCATCTTTCTTTTTCACGAATAGTACCGGGGCACCCCAAGGTGAAACACTGGGGCGAATGAGTTTCCTTTCTAACAGTTCATGTAACTGTTCCTTTAACTCCTTTAGTTCCGCAGGTGCCATGCGATACGGGGCTTTAGATATGGGTTCGGCTCCTGGAACAAGGTTTATTTTGAAAGCAATCTCGCGATCAGGAGGTAGTCCAGGCAGATCATCAGGAAATACATCAGGGTATTTATTAACAACTGGAACTTGTGTAAGAGTAGGGCTTTCTTGTTCAGCACTTAAAACATAAACCAAGAATCCTTCTTGACCGTTCTTTGATGCTTCGCTGGCACGAGCTGCGTTAACAAAGACTTTCTTGGATGGTTTCTTTAACTTAGTTCCTCCTTGGAATGACATCTCCTCTCGAGTTGGGTTCTTAATGATAACTTGCCTGCTTCAGCAGTCAATGTGAGCATGATTCTTTGAGAGTCAATCCATTCTGAGAATCACGTCAAAATGACTCATAGATATGGGGATCAAACTGGCCTCAAACAACTGGTCATTAAACTCAAGTGCACAAATTCTGAATATGTGATGGGAAACAAGCACCTGGTCGCCAGCTGCTTGTACTCTATAAGGTGAATCTAATCGGACTGGATCATGATCGATATTCTTAGCAAACTTCCTTGAGATAAATGAGTGGCTAGCGCCACTGTCGAACAACACATTTGCGGGTATGCTACACACTAGGATAGTTCCTGAACCAGGCACATTTTTCTAAGCAATATGATAATCATGCATAAGTGAAAGGTATTAAAGACATGAAACTTTAAATCTTACCATTCACTACGTCACGGTCTCTTCAACATCAGCATCAGTCATAGCGTGCACCCTTGCATTTGCACGTGGCCGCTGGGTCCTTTGCTGTTGTTGTGGTTGTGCTCCCTTTTCTGGGCAATCCTTAATCATATGACCATCCTTTCCGCATCCAAAGCACTTACCTGTCTTCCACCTACACTCTCTCACGTGCCTCTTCTGGCAATGAGGGCATACTGGTATTGCTGGCTGCTGAGCTGGGGCTGATTTTTCGGCTGATTATTTTGATTTTGCTTGCGGCGCTGACTTTGTCCTTGAGATTGTCCCTGACGAACGGATCCTCTGAAATTCTTCTTAGCCATTTTCCTATACTTCTCATTTCCGGTTCCTTGTCTTCCTCGCTTTTGACCTACGTCATCTCTTCGTATAATATCTCTCTCTATACGGTAGCATGCATCCAGAAGTGCTCCAAAATTGGCAGGATTTGCATTTACCAACCATGTCCTAATTCTTGGGTTTAGACCTCTTTCAAACTTCAGCATTTTCGTTTCTTCATCGTTCATAGTAACAGGCTGAAACCTCCCAAGTGCAATGAACTTATTTGCATACTCAGCTACTGTCATGCCTGACTCTTGCTTCAGAGATTCAAACTCATGCCTTTTTTGCAATTTGACTGACGGAGGGATATAGAACTTATGAAATTCTTGCAGAAATCTTTCCCAGGTGATAGGTCTGGGCAAAGGTTGCAGGTTCGTCTTCCACCATTGATTAGCTTCACTGATGAAGAAAGGTCCGATAGCCAGAGCCTTCATTTCCTCTGGGACTTGAATTAGCTCAAAACAATTTTCAACTTCATCTAGCCACTTCTCTGCAGTATCTGGGTCAGGCTTTCCCTCAAACGGTGATACATTAGCCCTCTTGAGCTTCTCAAAATAGTACTGAGCATCCCTTACTGGCTGATGTGGCGGAGGTGGAGCATTCTGATGAATTAGGCCTTGTCCTATTGAGTGACAACTTGGCAAAAGGTCTGAAATGCATTCATATCCGGGATGACTGGAGGAACAGGTGCCTGTGGAGCTGGTGGTGGATTATTCTGTGCTGGAGGATCCTGATCCGGCTGAGGTGGCGGCGGAACCTGTGCTGGTGGTGGAGGGATGGGCTCCTAAGCAGCTGGTCGTGCTCTCGGAGGTCTGCCACGTGGCCTAACCATCTGCACTTATGGTTTATCGTCTATTTAGAATATCGGAATAATCATCAATTTATTTGACCAAGGACCATAATTCGAAAATTTTAAAATACGAGGGGAAAGGGCATGTCTTACGTCATAGATCTAGCTTCATAGTTCAGGATTCTTTATTAAGTTACATCCTAAACCCGGTCTACATGGTCCTAGTCTAAGGCCATCACTCATCTAAGATCATGACTTAAGTCTAAGATCAAACTTAGATTGCTAAGATCATAACTTAGTCCTACGTTCTGCCCGAAATCTAGAGCCTGAGCTCTGATACCACCTGTAGCGCCCCGCACCCGGCCTCGTCCGGATACGGTGCGCCCACCGTACTTCACTTAGGAGAGTACAAGGCGTCATGCATAACATGCGAACATCCATAACATAAGTCGTGGACTCCCATGCTAACATTCAACATGGTAGTAAAATTTAGGCAGAATTAAAACTTTTCAAATCAAACATGCATCACCAATTTACTAAGTTCCCAAAGGTAGTAGTCCCACAAAATAACATAACTGAAATCCAGAGAGTTCAAACATAGTCATGATACAAAACATCTTGGCAGCACAAAAGTCCTTAAGCTTAGCTCCCTTTATATCTTCTCGCCTATGGATAGGGTACCCTCGGCTCATCCTCGATCCATTCTACCTTGGCATTATCTGGCTCTGGGGAAAAATAAAGTGTGAGTGATAAAAATCACCCAGCAAAAATACAATAAACGACCATGAAATACGTAAAGAATCATAACATGAATGTATTACCCCAAAAACCTCAAAGAATCATAATTCATACCTGATCTTAAATCCTGAGCTTGCTTGACGTTCGGCTTAGACATATTTTTAGAGAATGCTATACCATACCTGGTCTTAGATCCTGAACTTACTTGGCATTTGGCTTAAGCATGTTTTTAGGTAATGCTATACCAATAATAACTTATAACCGTTAACTATAACATGCAACATGTCCTCATGATCGTGAATTATGCAAGATGCAATGCATTATGTCAAGTCATGTCAAAACATCATTTTGGTCCCATAAAGTAACATGTCGTAAAAACAGAGTATCAGATCAATTAACCCCGGATCTGAGCGGGTCCAGAACATATCATTAGACCAATTAACCCCGGGTCTGAACGGGTCCAGAACAGATATCAGATCAATTAACCCCGGATCTGAACGGGTCCAGAACAGATATCAGATCAATTAACCTCGGATCTGAACGGGTCCAGAACATATCATGTCATCAGACCAATTAACCCCAGGTCTGGAGTCGGGTTAGTCGCATGCTTGGCCGGCAAAGGAATCATGAAGCTTTCTTTAAAAACATGGGACCGTAAAAACTTTTCATGCATATCGAAAACATAGTTGCTTGTAAAACTTGCTTGCATCATAAAATCCATGAAAATTAGTTTCATGATCATGCATGATACATGTAGTGATATGCAATGCAAGTCATGACATGGATAATCGTATGCATTCCTTATAACATGTCAACATGCATGAATTTGGAAGCTAAATACTTCCAGACTTTTACTTCGTATTCATGGGGCGGTTAAGCTAAAAAAATAGGTCCATTTCAATAATATTTTGTCACAAATACGTTTGGTAGAATCTTAGATACATATCATAAAAATTTCAGATTATTTCGAAAAGCTTAAAGGGACTCATTTAATTAATTTCTGAAATGGGTTAGATGCTGAAACTGATCTGACCTATTTTACCAAAAATTCAATTGCGGCAAATCCGTGATTCATTTTTCAGAAATTCCAACTTGCACAAGTCATAAACATGTGGAACTAGTATCCTACCGAAATTTAGCCTATTTTCATATCTCTAAGTCCCTTTCTGAGTCCATAAAGTCGTTACTAAACTTCAGGTTGATTCCAGTGATTTCAGTTGAGCAGTTCGACTAATTAATTCATATAAAATAATCCAGAACTTGTTTTTACCAAAATTCCAGCTGGCGTGTTCACTATACTCATATTATTATTACCAGGCCAAAAATCAGCTTTATTGGTCCTCTGCATGGTCTCTTTTCCAGCTGTTCAGAACGTTACATAATTCTGTCATGCTCCAGAATTTACAGCATGAGCAGTCTCACTAATTATTTTATTAAAAATTAACCATAACTTATTTTACCAAAATTACAACTCTCATCTCTGCTACACTCATGGGACTAGCTCTGTGCCAAAAATCAGATTTATTGAAGGTCCACAAAGTCCTCTTTTAATTCGTTGAAACCAGTGATCAATTCTGCCCAACTCCAGAATTTTCTACTGGAGCAGTTTTACCGTATAATTTCTCAAAAATAATCGTTAGTTTATTTTAACGAAATTATAAATCTCACTTGGGCTACACTCATAAGGCTAACTTTGCACCAAAAATTATCTTCATTGAAGGTCTGTAAGGTCAGTTCTTAAACCATCTAAAACGTCACTCTATTCTGTCCACTTCCAGTGGTTTGCCATTTTATCATTTTATCCAAGTCAAGTGTCCATGTTTTCACTCAATACTTTGGGTCGAAACTTGTGTGTTGCCTTAACCACATTTTACAACACATATTCAAGCATGCATTCATATTCAAGAGTCATCTTAATCTAAACTTACCAACAACCTCATAAAGCTCCTAGCTTTCACATGTATTCTTTCCTTAGGACCCTTTTGTGTTACATTCACAAGTCAATCTTGTCTAGACCTACTTAGGTGAACCTTATTTCACTTTAGGTCAGCCTTATTTCATATAGTATATAGGAAAAGACTTCATCTTTAAAGGAATAAGTCACATGCAAGGCATTTTTCTTAGGGAATCACTAAGATATATTCTCAAACTTAAGATATTCAACTAAAGATCATATCTTAAGAACTTCTAAGCATTCAAGTCACAAATTCTTTAAATAAATCATGAGAGATCATTGTATACTTGCCTCTTCAATCTAAAGCTCTTGTCTTTGCTTGGTGATGGAGTGAGATGTGTTGGAATCCTTCACCTTCTTCATCTTAAGCATACGGTTTCAAGGAAAATGGAAGGAAAGATTAGTCTTTATACAAAGAGCAAATAGGATACATTTAAGGTTAGAGCATCTTACCAAAATGAGCTTGGAATGGAGATGCAAGCACTCCAAGGTATCACCTCCTAGGAAAGTTGATGGCTTTTACCTATTTGGGACCTTGAATGTCACGGTTTTGTCATGGAGAGAAGGAGTTCATATGAGCTTCATTCTTCACCAAATAAGGATTCTCTTAAGGAAGCTTGGAACAAGACTTACCTAGATGTCTTCTTGAGTCTTGAAGTGAAGTTGAACTCCTATCCTTCAAGAGGATGGGGGCCGAAATATTGGTGAGGGTAGGAGGGAATTTTGCTAAGTGTTGCTTGGCTTGCTTGGGAAGAATTTTCTAGATGAATGTAGGGTGTAGTCTTGCAAGATTTAAAAATCTAGGAGATGGGGAAGGCTTGGCCGATTTTGGAGGGATACTTGTGAGGTTTAGGGCTTTCTTGAGTGCTGATCAAGGTTAAGTTAGTATAACCTTGGTACTTTATTCCAACTATGGTTACTTTTGGGCTAACCCAAGTTACTTTATCAAATCATGGTTATCTTAACCTTGGTTTAAGGAAAAAGTAACCATGGTAGGATTTAAAAATACTCCATGGTTAATCATGTAGGGGCCGATTTTTTTTTTGTGGTTGGGGTCTTTATGACCTCAACCATACTACTTCTTTCTTTAATGAGTTGTCTTACTTGTTCCTTAAATGCATGTCTATTTTGTTTTCTATTAATTCTTTGCATAATAACTTCTTGTCTTAATGGTGTAGTAGACTTTAAGTAATTATTTTAATTAATAAAATTTGACTAGAGAATTCTAGAATCCCCTTCATGCCTTGGACGAATTTTGAGGCTTCTTGGGCAACTTGATATTTCTTGTAATTTTAATTCATGTACTATATTGTTTTCTTTATTTTATCATATTCTAAGATTAACATATGTATGTATACATACATATACACGCCATGTGTAATATATATATATATATATATATATATATATATATATATATATATCCTCCTATGTATACGCATGTAGGTATTTATACATTTCGTACACATATATCGTATACACGCACACACATACATAGTGGTGTGTATGGTTCATATAACTCTATATTTCATGTACTACTTTCTTAAAGTTTTCCTTATTTAATTTGGCTTGGTATCACCTCAATAATAATTAAGTAAAGAGGGTTAAGTTGACTTAAGTAACACGCGCTAAAAGAAATTGTCGCTTTCATTCCGTCTCATATTCATAGTTTTCACGTACATGATCGTTGGGGTACAACACATTGTCCGGCCATAAATATTTCTAAGTTTTGTAAAAGTAATATTCAATGCCATAGAGCTTTCAAGTCTTTCGGATCAGGACAGGAAAAACGTTACACAGCTAAGTTTTGGACAGTAGAAACAGTACACAAGCATACGCTTACAAAACATCCAGATAATTAATGTGCTGATTTTTATCCTTGATTCAAATTTATAGGTCGAAATTTTTTTCCTAGCTGAAAATTTATATTTCAAACCTCTATTTTGATGTCTTTATGAAAAAGAGAAAACTTTTGGGCTTAACGCCCCTAATGTTTGAAAATTATAAAAGAATAGTTGAGTAATAATTACTAAGGGTGTCGGACCTGTATAGCAAAACTAGAAGGAGGGAGGTTGAATAGTGAGTGAGGAAAAATTGGTTTTAAAAAATATTTAATGACCATTACTCACTTCTGAAAACAGATTTTTTTTTTCAAATACCGTTTTGGTTAATTGAATGACCAGGTTCTGGACCTCCAAAATTTGTGAAAATTTGTGACAATGCACTTTAGGATGTTATCTATATGTCATAAAATGTCAGATTAAAACTCAAAGTGTAAGGCCCTGAATAAACGTTTTTTGATTGGACTCTATCAATCTGTAAAAAACTTTCCCTTATAATGAAAAATTAATTCCTAATTAACGACAACTCCAAATTATCTGAACATTTGATGAGATGTCCCTTAAAATGTCTAGTGTAATGGGTTGAAACAATTTTTCGAAATACTTTGGAAAGTACATCAACCACGTTGATGTTCTCAACCTTTGCCAGTCCAAAAAATTAGATTGCACTAGTCTCAGAACTTTGAACGTTTGAATGACTTAAACTTATCCAAATTTGATGAAACTTGTCTTAGATTTAACCTAAGACCTTTACATATGTCTCTACAAAATTTAATGATTTTTGAAAATCTTTTGCATTGTTTTCAATTGCGAAAAAGATGTTGCAAAAGTAGAAACTGAAAGCAAAAGTGCAGAAAGAATAAGACAAAAATTTTTATACTGGTTCGGTTAATGTGACCTACTCCAGTCTTTGAGGACACCTTTTTTGATATTCACTAATCACCAAAGTCATCTTAGAACAAGGGTGGCTGGAGTTATACACCAACTCCTTTAATGTCCAACCCTTTTACAATGAATCACAACAACAATCAACAAAATCACCACCACCTCACTAATGAAGGTTTGATCACACCTTGATCAACCTTTTACAAGTATGGGATGTGTATGGGTGGTATATATGAAGTCTATACAGATTATAGAATGTATGTTTGATAGGCTTAAGGCTTTGTGCAAGAGAAGAAGATAAGAGATGAAGATAATTCTTGCTTTGCACTTGATAGAATGTAGAAAATGAGTCTTGTCTTTTTTTGATCTTCCTCCTATTTTTGTATTGTATGGCACATGCCCTGGGCTGAAAACCATCTTGAAGAATGTCTTGAATGCCCTTGGAAGATACCTTGTAAATCCTTGTGACATACCTTTGTTTACTTGGCGAGATATGATTGGACAAGTGATATGTCTTTGCCTTATTGTCACTCTATAATTGGGTCTTCATTTATCTATCTTAGCACATAATATATGACATGGAAATTACCAAGAAAGTCTGAAAACAATTTGAAGTTCAAATGTCTTTATTACCAATCAATCATAAGTGTGATAGCTCAACATTTTTGGAATGATTTGAACCTTGAAGAACCTCACAAATTTGGCCAAACATGTGCTGAAAACTTCAGCACTTCTTTTTGAATTTTGAAATCTTACCTTGTGTGTCTTGATCTTCATCAATCTTGCATTCTTTTGTAGATCATTCTCCACCAATGATAGTGCAAGATGAGCTCCACCTAGGCTATAAATCAGCTCCACTCAGTCGCCCACTCAACATGCATGTACTGAAAACATTTTTGAATTTTGAATGATAATAATGTAGTATCTTCATAAACATGGTGAATTTCAATCACCATTTAACTTTGTCTTCTAGAATACTCCAAGATATGTCTTTCATGTGTAAGACATGTCTAGATACATGTCACATGAGCAAAAAAAAACCCCTGTAAAAGAAGTAGCAACTTGAATTTTCGAATTTCGTCGATTGTGTGGTTTTTCTCCAATTTACCACAAACCCTTTAGACATGTAAAATGTGTTATATACCATATAATATACGTAATAAAATGTATAATCTCAGTTCCAGAAGGTGTAACAAATTCGGCCATAAGGTGTAGCATTTTTGAATTTGAATTCTCAAGAAATCAAGGCAACTGATGGATAATTGATACATGTAATTATGGTATGACTTTTGTAATTTATTTGCCATGTGGTGCACAAAATTTTGAGATGTTTAGAGTGTATATTGGCTGGCCATATTTGTATGATAAGTATATGACATGTCGGTGACGGTTCGGTAGTAATATAATGCGGCAATTTTCGGTTTACAAACTTTTGACGTGTCGGTATATTTTTAGAAGTTTGATGACATGGAATATATGACTTGGAATATCTTGGATATGTATATACTCAAAAAGATGATGTGTACATGGTTGTTTGACGTTGACGTACGTTGATGACATGTCGATGAAATGCCAGGATAGAATAATATAACTTGTCATCTTGAAATATATATATATATATATATATATATATATATATGCCAGTATATATAGAGAAAAATGTTATAAAAATGCTTTCCCTCTCTGGCAATTACCGTGAACCATGGCGGCGGCGGTAGGCGTCCATGACTGCCTTTCTGCTTTTCATCGTTGTCCTCTACTCTGCCTCCATTCCTTCTACCTACGTAGCCATGACCGCCATGCAATTGCAAAACCCTATTCCGCCATCATCACACAATCCAGCACCGCCGAAGACATTTGCGTCTCTTTTTACAACGACTTCCACTGTGGTGGTGCATAAACAAATTCACAAATTTAAGGGCAGCCCTATGATCTAATTTACAGATGAAGAAATTCAATCATTAGCTGCTCCACATCGATATACCTTGGTCGGAACATTCGGGTATGTCGCCCTCCATTAGCGACCATCCGATCGGCAATTGAATGCATTGGTTTTCTCGGATACATTAAAGTCGGATTGCTTGACGCAATGCATGTATTATTGCATTTTGAACAAGAGCAAGATTACATTCAGTGCTTCGCACATCGTGGTTGGATGATCTTGTGCAAGCATATGTGAGTCACTAAGTGGACGCCGGATTATGATCCTGCAAAAGAGATACCGGTGGTACCTATCTGGGTCTCATTTCCGGGCTTACCAATTCATTTTCATAAGACAGATGCTCTTTTTCAAATAACCCATATGCTTAGAACACCGTTGAACAAGATGCCGCCACTATGTCCTCCATCAGGCCATCAGTCGCTCGGACCTATATTGAATTAGATGTTTCTAAGGAGTTGCCACAACGTGCATTCATTCAAACTTCATCCCGGACAATCATGCAAACTGTCAAATATGAATCTTTGCCTTCTTTATTGCTCCACTTGTTATCGGCTAGGCCACACTCAAGAACAATGTGGAAAACTGAACGCTGATGAACAGATTGATCGTGAGCCGTCTCACAAGAAACAGGTTCAAGAAGAAAGGGGCCAGAGGCCTTAGGTTAAGGGGAAAAATCAGCGCTGGACATCGAAGAAAAATGTCTCAAATGCAGCCCCGATCGTTGATGCAGAGGGGGTGATCACTGCGTCCTTGCCAGATCATATTAATTTGCCGCCTCCTCCACCGTCAAACGTCTCGCAATCCACGACATCTATGGAGGAATAGCTGGATATCGCAGAGGTCCAGGACTTTACTCGATTAAGGGGTCAAGATGATTGCTTTTTGATTGACCCCCAGTAGGTGATGTTACTGCCGCCTCATCCGATAGTGAATTGGTTTTTCCCTTAATTATCAATCAATTGGATGCATAGGATAGGGCCATCTATGATACCATGGCCAGCCTTGTTGAGGCCACATATTTGGAAGCACGTTGTTCAATGGATCCGCAAGAGGTACCTGCTGACCCTAGCTCCTCTGTGGCGCTGCGAATCTTACGTCGTACTCAACAAGCAGTCCTACTTCACCCAGGATAACCAGGTTACGGGCTGCGCACCTCTCAAACTCTTTTGATATGTTATCATAATGAAGATCATAACATGGAATGTTAGGGTTATTCGTACCTCATTGCATCAGTTGCTATCACTTATTCGTCGTCATCGTATCCATATACTAATAATCATAGAACCTAAAGCTAGGCCATCGTTGTTGCAGTCTTATCATGTACAACTAGGTTTTTCAAATGCTTTGTCTGCCAGTGATGATCATATTTGGTTTTTTTGGAAGGATTCGAATCTATCGTTGGAGGAGGAATGGCACGGAATTCAAAATTACTCTATCAAGAAGAGTTGGCTAGCAACTAGTGATAGATTTTGGCTCACTGCAGTTTATGGTCATCATTCATTATCAGCTCGGGGCCTTTGTGGGCAGAGTTGAAGTTGTTCCACTCTTCTCTCGCTCTACCCTGGTTGATTGGAGGAGATTTCAACACATTTCAAACATTGGATGAGCATCATGGACGTTCAACTCCTACATTGAATTCACTGCAAGATTTTAATGATTGTATAACACACTGCGATTTACAGGATATCTCATTTCAAGGATCACTATATACGTGGTGTGATGGCTGAGGTTTAGGCCGTGTGTGGTGGCGCTTAGATCATTTCATGTGCTCCCCATCGTTTTTAATATGTTTCCCATATTACATCTGCAACACCTAACTCCGGCAACATCGGATCATGCTCCACTTTACCTTACATGTGATGTAGAGAATCCAAGGGCCCCTACTACCTTCAGATATCTTGATGCTTGGAGACACACACGGATTTTGATGCGTTAGTTCAACATCACTGGCAATATTTTCCGACTGTGGGAGGTATGTGTGGTTTCTTTGATAAACATCGTTGTCTTAGAATTCACTTAAAGAAATGGAATAGAGAGGTTTTCGGAAACATCTTTGACAATGTCGCCCAGGCTGAGGAAGATGTAGTGGTCCATGAAAGGGCATTTGACGCTGATCCCACTCTGGCTAATCGAGAGCAATATCATTATAGAGTGGCTCAATTGAAACTTGCTTAGTCTCGTGCATTTATTTACTGGAAGCAGAAGGCTAACATTAAATGGCTCAAGGAGGGGATGCCAATACCTCAGTTTATCATCAAACAGTTAAGGATAAGCACCGACGGTAATCTATTCGACGCATCTTGTGTGAGGATGGTACATAATGTGTGCTTGATTCAAATATAACAGCAGAAGCAGTACGTTATTATTCATCTCTTTATGCTGCGGAGCCCATAGTAGATTATGCGTCTATCATGCGACATATCTCACAGGTTTTGACATCGGATGATAATCACATGCTACTAGCAATGCCGGAATGACCGGAGGTCCAGCAGGCGGTGTGGGACCTCAGTCCAACTAGTTCCGCGGGCCCTGATAGTTATCCAGGCTCATTCTATAGAAGTTTTTGGCGGATCATACAATCAGATGTTCATAAGGCAGCCCAAGAATTTTTCGTCGGAATTTCGATGCCAAAAACAGTAGCGGCCGCCACCATTATATTACTTCCTAAAGTCCCAAATCCATATATATTCACAGACTTTAGGCCTATCTGCCTGACCAATTTTATTTCTAAAGTTATTACGCGATTGATCGCTACTAGGTTGGGCCGATTGCTCCCGCGCCTTATCTCGACTGAGCAAGCTAATTTTATGTAGGGCTGAGGTATCACTGAACAAATCTTACTCGCTCAAGAAATGGTGCATGTATTAGATAAGCGTAATAGAGGGGGTCATGTGATGATCAAACTTGATATGGCCAAAGCCTTTGATCGAGTAAGTTGGCAATATCTTGAGCATCTTCTGAAGAAGTTTGGCTTTCATTCACGGTTGATTCGAATCTTGATCAATTACTTGGGTGCAACACGATGTTCGATTCTAATGAATGGTACCCAGACATGTTTTTTCTCCATAGGGCGCGGAGTCAAGCAGGGTGACCCCTTATCCCTCTTACTTTTTATCCTATCTTCCAAAGGATTTTCCCATGGCCTGAACTCATTGATGCAGACAGGAACGGTTAAGGGATTTGCTACGGGTCGGGTGCTAAGTGTTTCTCATTTAGGATTTACGGATGATTTATTGATATTCTTGAATGGCTCCACTCGTAATCTACAGAGGTTTTGCTCTTTCTTGGCAACATATCAGCAGGCTTCGGGACAGCTTGTCAATTATCATAAGAGTCAAATAGTGGTCGGCCAAGGAGTTTCTGGGGCGGCGGTAGCCTCTACGTTGGGTATGCGTCTGACATCCTTGCCCATTAAATATCTTGGCTCATTTCTTTATAAAGGTATCAACCGCTCTACGTATTGTACATCATTACTTAACCATTTCGATGCTAAGCTCACTTCATGGTCGACTAAATTATTGTCAATGGCTGGACGACTCGTCTTACTAAATCATGTATTGATTTTTATGCCTGCACATATCATCGCCAGTTCATCCTTACCAAAGAGTGTCATCCATACGTCGCATCGAAAAATCGCATCTTTTTTTATGGAATGACAGCCATCACTGGCGGTCATGGCCGTCATTGTGCATCGCGAAAGCGGCGGGTGGATTGGGTGTACGTAATCTGGTGGATCTTCAAAAGGCTTATGATTTTCAGCTATGGTGGAAATATTTCCAGTCAAATACCTTATGGGCAGACTTCTGCAAATAAAAATATGGTACTCGGGCCACTAAATACTCTCATATATACGACTCTCCGGTATGGAAAAGATTATGTCGCATACATCCCTTTATGGAATCGAAGGTAACCAACACACAGGCTGGCATGCATTGGTTACCTGACTCTAATGGTCAGTTCTTCTTGAAATCGGCATACACTCTTATCTCGGCATCGAATAATATTTTTGGGGAATCACGGTATATTTGGTGGCCACAATCTCCGCCTGCCCTTAGTATTTTTCTATGGAAGCTTTGGACATGTTCTCTGCCGCTGGTGGATAATTTACGCAAATGGCAAACGGTGAACCCTTCTCAATGTGTGTTCTGCGGCTCCAATTTGGATGAACAAGATCACCTCTTTCTATACTGCCCGAGTATTCGACCGTCATGGACAGAAATATCCATCATTTTTCAGGTCCAATGCCTTGCAGTCGTACCATTAAAACTCATTTGATGCGATGGTGGCGACTATCAAATAAAACAACCATGGGTGGCCAACTCCGAGCTATAGTGCCCTCGATAGTTACTTGGACCATTTGGAAAGAGTATGGGGCCATGCGTTTTGGGGAGGAAAAATTCAGTTATCACGGCCTATTTGATAAAGTACGTTCCACAATATACACTTGGTGCTCTGCGATGAATGGTAAGAAGTTTGCATCAACTATATCACATCTTGTTGTCTTGGATTTTTCTCCTCCCCTAAGGACAAAGCAAGTACGAGTCATTAGATGGGAACTACCGCCTTCTGGCAGAATGAAGTTAAATGTAGATGCAGCAGTCGGTCGTTCGCAATCAGCAGGGGGAGCCATCTTACGCAATGATCAGGGGTTGGACATATGCTTTGCCTTACCAAAGGTGAGTCCATTACGCGCAGAATTGATGACATTGACCCTCACCCTGATACATTACGCCATATTTTGGGATAATATCATTGTTGAGACAGACTGCTATTCAATACTCCAACTGCAGTCAAACACCAGTACACTAACGGGCCCGTTAGCAATTGAGTTTGCAAATGCAACTCATTTCTTGACACTCAATCAAGCAACCCTACAATACTGTCCACATGAGGCCAACACAGCGTCGCATGCACTGGCTCGCCATGGCTACTCAGATTGACCATCTGAATCTTTTTATTTATTTGAAGGGTCAAACGATCTTATTTTTGTCTGATATTTGGACAAAATTTTGCTAATACATTGAAGTTAAATTCTGAAAAGTTTCATAATTTTTGGAGTTGTGTACAATTATTTTTGAATTTTTCAAAAACGGGTTCTGAATCTGAGGTGGTCTCAGATTCTGTTTTCAAAGGGGATTCTTACAAAGGGTTGTAGTATAATTTCCGCTAACCACTATTCACCCCCCTCTAGTGGTGTTTATTGCAGGTGCACGGTCCAACAATTGGTATCAGAGTGAGATCTACACCACTCAAAGAAGCAAGATTCAACACCGTACAAACAATACAAGGACAAGAAACAATTACTCTTTGTAGCCTGCTAATCTCATATTAAAGGTACATACAATGCCATAGTTTCTCACAAAGGTGAGTTGGAAGGTATGTCCACTCAACGTCCTCCTCTTTTTGATGGCAATAATTTTGTTCATTGGAAACTAAGAATGAGGCTATTCTTAATGGCTATAGACATCAATTTATGGTCTATAGTTGAAGATGGGCCATACATTCCAATGAAGATTGTACAAGTTAGTGGAGTCACACAGGAAGTAGAAAAATATAAAATTGAATGGTCTTCTGAAGATAAAAAGAAAATGTTTATGAATGCTAAAGACATGCAATTGCTTTTAAATGGACTTACGAATTTTGAAGCAGGATATGTATCAAATTTCACAAGTTCACATGACATGTGGAAGTCATTAGAATTAAAGCATGAATGTACAAGCGGTGTAAAAGAATCAAAAATAAACATGCTTATGACTGAGTTAGAATCTTTCAAAATGTTGCCGAACGAATCCATAACATCTATGGGGTTGAGAACTACTAACATTTTCAAATCCTCTTGAAGCTTTAGGAAAAGCATTCACAAACAAAGAAAAGGTTCAAAAGGTGCTGCGAAGCCTTCCTGCTGAATAGGATCCAAAGGTCACGGCAATTGAAGAGAGGAAATCTATCACAAAAATGGACGAATTGATAGGCTCACTCAGAGTATACGAGGTTAAATTAAACCAACAAAAGTATGAATCGTGTAAGTCATCCGGTAAGTCAATAGCTTTCAAAACAACTGAAACACATGCTAGTAATGATGACAGTAATAGTGATACTGAATTAGACGATGACTTGATATTGATAGCTAGAAAACTTAGAAAGTTTTTCAAACGTCCAAATAGGAATAGACAACGTACTTCTTCTTCTTCTTTTTCTCAATCTAAGAAAAATAACTTTGACAATAGTAAATGGTATAATAAAGAATTAAAGTGCTACGAGTGTGGTCACAAAGGACATATTTCATATGATTGTCCAACAAAGAAAAATAAAAATAATAACAACAATAACAAACAAGCCAAGGACAAGGAAGCACAAAAGACAAAAGAATCTAAGTCAAGGAAAGGCAAATGAGCAATGAAGGTGAGGACATGGAGCGACTCATCCGATTCAGAATCTGACACAGAGGAAGCTCAAATCTGCTTCGTATCAAATGAGGTAAGTTCTTCCTCTGATAGTGATTCTGAAAATGAAATGACATTTGATGAAATGTATGAAGAATTTTTAAAAATGCGTGCTCACTGTAAGAGGATCTCTAAAGAAAAGAAGAAACTAATTGAAGAAAATGACAAGTTGAAGACGTCCAACTTGGAATTTTTCGATCAATTAGAATCTTTTAAACAAGAGTCTACTAATACTCTTGATTCTTTAGAGAATAAAATTGAATCACTTAGGAAAAATGAACAAAAGTTAAAAATGGAAAATAGTATGTTACAGTCTAAGTTAGAAAGTTATGACAATGAGATAGTGCAACTTAAGTCTTCTAAACTTACCTTAGAAAAATGTTAGAACAATTTAAATCTGGTGCAAATATGTTAGATACACTTATATCATCACAAAAATATAGAAATGATAAAACTGGATTAGGATATAAAGAAGAAGATGACAAAGTTGATAAAAGACTAAGTTTGTATCATCAACTACTAAACAACCTTATAAAGCAATAAAAACGACTTTGCCTGCTAAATCTTTTTCTACTCATTCTTCTACTTATTCCAAGGCAAAAATACAACACGTACCCACAAAAGCACATACCTATCAACATGCAGCAAGGCTTAATTGTGCATCTAGACAACCTAGAAATTATGCCTACATGTATACAAATGCAACTAGACCGAATAAAATGCATACAACTTATTATGAACCTAAGTATACACAACACTCATATAAGTCTTATAGAAATGCATATGAACATAAATATAGAACACCATATAAGAAACAAAGTCACATGCCTTATACACATTATAAAATTCGGCCATACTATAATAATTATCAACTATGGCGCAACATGTATAACAATGCATCTTCACTTATGTGGAATGATCATGTATATGCTAAGCCTTCTTATTCTCTAAATTATAACAATGCTAAAAATGTGCATAGAAGGTATGTTCAAGTTTGGATACCTAAAGGATATCTAAACAAGAATAGTGCCCCTAACATTTAAGGACCCAAATAAAGTGTACCTAAAACTTTGTCTCTATTGTAGGTAAAACTCAAGGAATGCAAGAAGGAGGCAAAGTCAAAGAATCTAAAAACCAAATAGTTTTTAGATAGTGGATGTTCGAGGCATATGACGGGAAACCCTAAACTATTCACCGAACTTGAACATATTGGTGGTGGAAAGGTTACATTCGGTGACAACATAAAAGGAAAAGTTGTTGGAAAAGGAACAATCAGGGACCCTAGCACATTTCAAATACGAAATTTAAGCAATCTCTCTTATAATTTACTTAGTATTTCTCGACTTATAGATTGCGGTTATAATGTCTCTTTTCTTCCCAATTCATGTGATATAATAAATAAAAAAGGAGAAATAGTTTTAAAAGGAAATAGAGATGGTAACATTTATACTCTTACCTTAGATAACATATTAGATACTAAGGTTAAGTATATAATATCACATGACTTAGATGTGAATTTATGGCATAGAAGATTAGGTCATATAGGAATTTCAACCATTAGAGAAATTATCTAAGAAGAATTTAATTAGAGGAATGCCTAAGTAAGACTTAGATAATTTTCAAATGTGTGAAACATGTACTAAAGAAAAACACATTAAAGAAACATTAAAACCGAAACATGAAGTGAGTACTAGCTATGTACTAGAATTGCTTCACTTAGACTTATTTGATCCAAGTAGGACAAGAAGTCTAGGCGGACACTACTATGTGTGTGTCATAGTAGATGATTACTCACGCTACACATGGACATTGTTCTTAACACACAAAGACGATGCTCCATTGGCAATCGAAACTCTTATAAAGCAACTTGAAAATATATACGAAGAAAATGTCAAAAGAATTAGAAGTGATAGAGGTGGAGAATTTAAAAACAAAGATGTAATCAAATTTTGTGAATTACATGGAATAAAATATGAATTCTCACCACCTAAAACACCACAACTCAATGGAGTTGTTGAACGCAAAAATAGAATAATTCAAGAAGTTCCTAGAACTATGCTATGTGAAAATAAATTACCTAAGTATTTATGGGCTAAAACTGTCAGTTGTGCATGCTATACAATAAATAGGCTTTCTATTAGAAAGAAATTAAATAAAACACCTTATGAGTTGTTAAACAATAGACAGCCTAAAATAGATTGTCTTAGAGTATTTGGATGTTAGTGTTTTGTGTTGAACACTAAGAATAATCTAGACAAATTTGAACAAAAGTCTATTGAATGTATATATGTTGGTTACTCAACTAATTCTAGAGCATATAGGTTTTATAATCCTGCATCTAGAAAAATAATTGAATCCATACATGTGAAATTCAATGAAAATGCATGCTTTGAAGTTAGTGTTAAACATCAACATAAACAAGAAAATAATGTGGAAAATATGTTTGATGATGGTATATTATTTCATCCTATTTTGGAAATCTTCCGCCGTGAGCAGGTTCTTCATCCTATTTCTGCGGATTTACCGCAGCCGATTGAGGCGTTGAAGCTTTTATTTCAGACCGTTTAGATTTGAAATTCACTGAGAAATCTGTGTACCAGTGGAGTTTTCTGAAGGAGGGGAAATAGAAGATCTAAGTTTTTTTCCTTGAGATTTCTTACCCTCCGGCTAGCTGCATCGTCTTTTCCGGCTATCCAGTGATCCAGATCTTCTCTATTAGATTTTGGTGTGCAACAACCCAACCAGGTGATATAATTTCATTTTTGTTTTATTATCATTGAAGTACTTTTGATTATTTACATTTAGTTTCAAACTTTCGGCATCAGTAGTATACCTTGGATTTTTAATTTTAGTTGCAATAATTGATATAAGACGTCATGATTTTTCTGAGAGACCATGTCTAAGGAAGAGGGGTATAGGTAAGGGGAAGAAAAATGAAGATAGTCTAAGGGTAGCCTCTTGGAATGTAGGAACATTAAGTGGTAAATTGTTTGAGATTGTAGATACACTTAAAAGACGTAAGATAGATATAGCATGCCTCCAAGAAACTAGGTGGAAAGGGAATAAAGGTAAAGAGTGTAATGGGTATAAGCTATTGTATTCAGGGTCAGATGGGACCAAGAATGGGGTAGGATTCCTATTAAAGATAGAATTACACACGAATGTGATTGATGTGATTAGATATAATGATAGATTATGGTGTTGAAGTTAGTACTAGATAAGGAGGTGGTGGCAGTGATTTGCGCCTACGCACCCCAAGTGGGACTAGGAGAACATGAGAAAAAAAGGTTTTGGGATTGCTTAGATGTAGTATTAAAGGCAATACCCAGGGAGGAACGAATTTGTATTGGAGGTGATTTTAATAGACATATTGGAAAGAATAGCGATGGTTTTTAGTCGGTACATGGCGGGTTTGGTTATTGAGATAGAAACGAACAGGGTAGAGATCTGCTAGACCTAGCAGTAGCCCGTGACCTAGGCATTATAAACTCGTTTTTTAAGGAAAAACTCGCATTTGATCACGTTTAGCAGCGGAGGAGGTAACACACAGATCGACTATTTTCTGATGAGGCGTGAAGACCCACGGTTGTGGAGGGACTGCGAGGTTATACCAAGAGAGACAGCGGTGATGCAACACCATTTATTAATGGTAGTTATAGTATTGAGCCAAAAGCTGAATAAGGGGATTGGAAAATTCCCACCCAGGATTCGATGGGGAAGTTTGAGACAAGAAAAAATTAATATATTTAGAGACAAGGTCATCCCTACGAAACTAGATCGTCTGGGTGATGACACAAATCAAGTGTGGGAGGCTATATCGACTACTATTGCTCAAGCGGCGAGAGAAACGCTCGGGGTAACAACAGATTAGACTTATGTACATAAAGAGACATGGTGGTGGAACGAGGATGTGCAACAAAAATTAAAAGACAAACAAAAGATTTTTAGAGAGCTGTTAAGCTACACAAATGGGGAAGAGAAAGTGAGATTGAAGGAGAATTACAAAATCGCCAGGAAGGAGGCGAAGAAGACAGTGACTGAGGCAAAGACTACAGCTTACAAAAGGATGTACGAGAGACTAGAAAAAAAAGAAGGAGAGCATGATGTGTTCAAGATTGCCAAAGCTATGGATCGAAAGAGGCAGGACCTAGGAGGCAGGAAGTTTATAAAAGGAGAAGATGGACATGTGTTAGTCAAAGCACAAGATATCAAGTTGAAATGGCAAACATACTTTCGCAATCTTTTCAACGGCAGTAGTGCCGACTACGAAGAACGAGAAAGCACCACTAACCAACAATGACAACATAATAACCCTGGCTGTCAGAACATCACACAAGGAGAGATGATGAGAGCACTAAAGAAGAAGGGAAGAGCTGAAGCGGTTGGCCTAGATAACATACCCATTGAGGCGTGGAAGTATTTAGGAGAGGAAGGGGTCCAATGGCAAACTACTCTGTTCAACCGCATTTACAAAACAGGGAAGATGCCAGATGAGTGGAGAAAGAGTGTCTTGGTCCCCCTATATAAGAACAAAGGAGACGCACAGTGTTGTGGAAATTACAGAGGGATTAAGTTGCTAAGTCATACCATGAAGTTATGGGAGAGAGTAATAGACACTCGAATTAGGAGAGAAACTCAGGTTACGGTGAACCAATTTGGTTTTATGACAGGAAGATCAATTACGGAGGCAATACACATTCGTAGGAGATTAATGGAGAAGTATCGGGAGAAGAAGCGCGATTTACATATGGTTTTCATCGATCTTGAAAAAGCGTATGATAGTGTGCCACGTAGCCTGATATGGGATAGTCTGGATGCAAGAGAGATCCCTATGAAGTATGTAGACATAATTAGATATATGTATTCTAGGACAAAAACAACCGTTCGTACGCCTGTGGGGAACACGGACTTCTTTCCGGTGGAGGTCGGTCTGCATCAAGGGTCTGCGTTGAGTCCATTTCTTTTTGCAGTTGTCCTTGACGATTTGTCAAAGCCGATACAGGAGGTAGTCCCGTGGTGTATGCTTTTTGCTGACGATATTGTATTAGTCGCAGAAAGTAGACATGCCCTGAGTATGAGACTAGAGCAGTGGAGAGGTGTTTTAGAGAGAAAAGGCTTAAAGATTAGTCGTTCTAAGACCGAGTATATGCATTGCGACTTCAGAGGCGTAGCAAACAGTGAGGATAGCCAGCTCACCATTGATGGTCAAGTGGTACCACAGGTAAGTAAGTTTAAGTACCTAGGATCATTTATGCAGCAGAATGGCGACATAGATAATGATGTTGCACATTGAGTTCAAGCAGGCTGGTGTAGATGGAGGGCTGCTTCAGGGGTTCTGTGTGACAAAAATTTTCCCAATTAAATTAAAGAAAAAATTTTATAGGGTGGCAGTGCGACCAGCAATGCTATATGGTACAGACTGCTAGGCCATCAAGAAGTCACAATTACAGAAGATGGAAGTGGCAGAGATGAAGATGTTGAGGTAGATGTGTGGGCATACAAGGCTAGATCGGATCAGAAATGAGGTGTTTCGAGAAAGGTTAGGCGTGGCTAGTATAGCAGATAAGATAAGGGAGGGAAGAATGAGATCGTTTTGGCATGTCAAGCGAAGACAGACAACGGCGTCGGTCAGAGCAATTGAAGGCCTCATTGTAAAGGGGAACAGGAGTAAAGGCATGCCTAAACTGACTTGGGATGAGCAGATTAGGCACGACCTACTAGATTTGCAACTCTTTGAGGACATGGTCAAGGATAGGAGTTCATGGAGACATAAGATTAAGGTTAACGAGGTATAGGTCATATATAGGGACATAGATAGTCGTAGACACTATCTATGCTACCCACTTGGTTGCGTATATTATACCGTTATTTTACATTACATGTACATATACACGTGATGTGTATTTTAATATCGGAAGTCTTTTCTTTGTATTTCTTGAATTTCCTCACTAACACACTAGCACAGCATATCTCTATTATTATTATTATTATTATTATTATTATTATTATTATTATTATTATTATTATTATTATTATTATTATTATTATTATTATTATTATTATTATTATTATTATTATTATTATTATTATTATTATTATTATTATTATTATTATTATTATTATTATTATTATTATTATGTCATTTATGCAGGTACATATAGAGTTGGGGGTCTCACTGGAAGCATACTCTCTATTCCTTGGGATAGAGGTATTGTCTGCCTACCACTTACCCTCCCCAGACCCTAACGATAGCTTTTGCTGTCGTTGGGATATACTGGGTCCGGATGATGATGATGATGAATGTTCACACTAATGAAACATTTGAACAAGATGAGGGTGAACCTAGTCAATCTAGGAATTGATGGCATCCTATAGAACTAATCATTGGAGATCCAAGTGTTGGGGTTAGAACACATAGAAATATGAGTCAACTTGAAGGACATAGCTTAATCTCACAATCAGAACCTAAGAATGTAAAGGAAGCCTTAGGTGATATATCTTGGATAGATGCCATGCATGAGGAATTGAACCAATTCACAAGGAACAATGTGTGGGACTTAGTACCTAAACCTAAAGACAAGTCTATAATAGGAACTAAATGGATCTTTAGGAGTAAAATGGATGAACAAGGGAATATTACAAGAAATAAGGCTAGGATAGTCGCACAAGGTTATAATCAACAAGAAGGAATAGATTATAAAGAAACCTTTGCACCCGTTGCACGACTAGAAGAAATTAGATTGTTACTTGGGATTGCAAGTTTAGGAAACATTAAACTCTTCCAAATGGATGTCAAGAGTGCATTCTTGAATGGATACATCCAAGAAGAGGTGTTTGTCAAGCAACCCCCTGGATTCGAAGATCCAAAGAATCTCAACCATGTTTACAAGCTTAAGAAAGCTTTATATGGTTTGAAACACGCTCCAAGAGTTTGGTATGATAGATTTGCGAACTTTCTTATTGCAAATAATTATCAAAAGGGAACCATAGACAACACATTATTCCTAAGAAGAAAAGATAATGACTTATTAATAGTTCAAATCTATGTAAATGATATAATCTTTGGCTCAACTAACCCTACCTTAGTAAAATACTTCGAAGAGTGTATGAAGTCAGAATTTGAAATGTCAATGGTAGGAGAATTGAACTATTTCTTAGGACCTCAAATCAAACAAACCCCTTAAGGAATTCACATTAGCCAATTTAAGTATGTCAATGATATGATTAAGAAGTTTGGCTTTCAAGAGTAACCAACAACTACCTCCATGAGTGTTAACGCCAAACTTGATAAGGATGAAAATGATAAACCTTTTGATGATACACTTTATAGGTCTATGATTGGATCATTATTATACTTAACTGCATCAAGACCTGATATCATGTTTAGTGTGTGTATGTGTGCTAGGTTTCAGTCTTGTCCTAAGGCAACTCATTACAATGCAGTGAAAAAGATCTTTAGATATCCTAAACACACACCTCACTTAGGACTTTAGTATGGTAGAAACACTAAGTTGGAATTACACGCATATAGTGATGCTGATTATGGTGGTTTCAAATTAGATAGAAAATGCACTAGCGGTACGTGTCAATTCATAGGAACCAACTTGATCTCTTGGTTTTCTAAAAAGCAAGCTAGTGTAGCTCTTTCTACCACTGAAGCCAAGTATATAGCTTTAAGTTTATGTACTACCCAAATACTTTGGCATAAATAACAACTTAGTGATTTTGGCATTAAAATGAAAAAGATTCCAATTTTCTGCGATAGCACAAGTGCAATCAATCTTTTTCGAAATCCGGTGCTTCATTCTAAGGCCAAGCACATTAAGGTACGCCACCACTTCCTTCGAGATCATGTTCAAAATGAGGATATAGTCATAAACATATAAGAACTGATCACCAAATAGCTGATATATTTACCAAACCCCTTAATGAAGCCAGTTTTGAAATCTTGTGAGCCAAGTTAGGTATGATGACTTACGATACAATTGCATAGTTCTATCTTTTGCATGATTTGCAAAATAAAAGGGGTGATAGAATAAGAACATGACTTTATTTGGTAAGTCATAATTTGTTGAATAATATGCTAAGTTTCAATTGGTATAAGCTAAGTTTCAATTGGTATAAATTGGTGTAAGAGTTGAGCATAGGTTAAGGGGGAGAGTATAATTTGAGGGGGTGTACATGAGCATATAAGAGTTGATGTTACAACCCGGAAAATTCGTTATGTCGTAACGACTACTAATACCTTAATATAATTTCGTAGGTGTACGATCCATAAAACTAGACTTATATTATCAAATATATTAGAAAAGATATTACAAACATATGAGTATATACAATAAAAACCCAATTAAATTAATTAGTAACAACTTAAACTATTAGGATAAATTAAATCAAAAAGAAATACATGTCACAACAATTTTATACTACATTAAATAAATGAAAAAACAATTATATACATACAACATAAAAGAAAAGGAAAAAGAAAAAGAAAGGTGAAGACAACTTGTCTTACACCTTGATTAAAATATTAGCATGCCTAGGAATCTTACCTTAACCTATCCCTCCACCCCATGCTTGTCAAAAGTTTGTCTCCCACCCCATTCCCCTCCATGCTTGGCCGGCCACCCCTTAGAAAAGTAGGAAATTTTAATTCTTCTTTAACCCCTCAAATAATACATCTTCAACCAACCAAATTCATCCTATCTCCAAGGAAAACCCAAGAAACATTCCAACACCCTCATTTTTCCCCTTAAGGCCGAAAGTTCACCCTCCATAAGGAGAAGATTTTCTTCTCCTTTCTTCACACCAACATGACTCAAATCAAGTATCATAAACACTCAATCAACTAAGAAAGATTCAAGAAGGTTGTAGCATCTAGAATCAAAAGCAATCAAGGTAAGAACTTTATGAAGTTTAAGTTTAATTCTTCTATATACTTAGTTTCATAAGTTGCTCACTAACCCTCCTTTTAAACCCTAAACACCATGTATACCTAGGAGGAAGGAAGAAGAACTCTCTTCCAAACCAAGTGAAGGAAACATCTTCTAAGTGTAAGAAAGGTGAACCAAGGCAAGTACTCTTCCTAGATCCTTCATGGATTTAAGATTCAATGCTTATGTTTATATAAAAATGGGATCATCATGTAGTATGTTCAAATTTTGTTTTAAGAATAAGCAAGATCTATGCTTGTAGTGTTAGAAATATACAAATATATAATAATAAAAGGCTATATGTATATAAACGAAACATATATATACGGTTGTTGTATATATATATACATATAGAAGATATATATATATACGGTATCACACATATACACATACATATAGATATAAACTTTGAACAAACGATATGAAATGAAGAACATTAAGAAAGATGTACAAAGAATTCAATTCTTATTGTTTTGATTATGTTTTCTTTTATGATGATCATCATGTTTATATCTTTATATGTTTTGTGTTTATATGTTTCAAGATCATGTCCTTAACATGTTTATGTATGCATCATAAGCATGACTTATATACATGGTCTAAATGGTTGTTTGATGATCATCATCTTCACATATACATCACATATACACGGCTAAGTGGCCTATTTTAGTACTTCATTGAGTTTCATCATCACCATTCTAAGATGTGTATTAGATGATGAATGTGGCTCATGAAGTATACTCTTTATGTTATTCATCATGTTTATGATTATGTATTTGTTTTCATAGTGTTATAATTTTAAGATTAGTAAAGAAAAGGTAAGAAATATGTATATGTTACTTATGAGAACTTACAACTTACAACATATACATAAAAGGAAGAAAAATGAGATATAAATAGGTACAATACATGGCCTAACTTTCGGCCTTATAGAGTAGTTTGTAAAATGAGATGTGACATGTTAAATAAGTATATATGGATATAATTATACTTATATATATACATGGCTTAGGATAATCAAAGTATAAAATACCTTATATAGTATATATACACACACATATAAGTGTAATACCATGAAATATATACATATATACATTACATATATATTCGGCCTAAGGCCATTTAATAAACCAAAAAAAATGTTTTTTGAGTTAAATGCTATGGATACTATTATGTAAATTATGTGATAATGAATGAAGTATGGTATAAGTGTAGGTAGTTGTACGTGAAGAATTAAAGGATCTAAGAATTAAAAGTCAATTTCCTTAAGTGTTGGAATATGAGTTGTATTTGGAGAATACAAATTAAGAAAGTGGTGTTGGATGAAAAATGAGGAGAAGTGGGCTGTTTTAACCTCATGGCCGAATGGCCTTTTGGTGGTCAAAGTGTGAATCCCTTTAAGTTATGATATATAGGATGAAAATAAGTAAGTGATGTTATAAGATGTAGTTTACCATAACACCTCATACGAACAAGTCTTATGCTGCACGAAGATAAAGTTTGAAAGTTGTTTTACGCATCTCATGTTTTAAAGGTTCATATGCATGTGAATAATAAATGCGAGATGATCGATTTCGTTGACACACGATATGTTATGTTATGTTCATGATTATGACTATGTTATGTTCACCGACGTGACATCGGTATCGGGGTGATAGATGTCAGGGGCATATGATTACGTATATGGCCGAGTGTAACACCGGGTTCGGGACACGGGATCTCCGTCATAGCGCGTCACCGTTAGTACATATACATATGTTTATGATGTTTTATGTCGTATATGTACTACATGGGAAATCGATCGGTATGTCGTGTGTTATTATTCTTATGAAAAGTGCTATAGCCAATGATGAAAATGTTATGTCTTCCTGTTATGAAAATGTCATGTTATGCAAGTTATGAATATGTCATTTTTCGCAAGTTATGAAAATCATGTCAATTTATGAAATTTCATGTTTACGGAAAGCCATGTTTACGAAAAGCCATTTTATGAAAAGTCACGTTTTATGCATCATGTCATGATCATGCCCTTAGGTGGTGATTAGTATATTTGTACAATCATGATGCCTTAATATGATTAAGGAAGATTACGTGCATAGAGGTGATGATTGTAAGTTATGACCTTAGTATAATATGGATTGGTGTTTAAGCATGGAAGGTATGCTAAGGATATGCTGAGGAAGAATGATATGACCCATAAGGTATGATGCAAAATCTTATGTTCTGTTTATTCCTTATATATAATGCTGTCATTATAAATAAAGATGTAATTATATATATTGTTACTTTATTACTACTTGTTTCCCCATGTATGATCCACATGAAGTATCTATAAAGAATACTTGCTGAGCGATTAAAAGATGGTGGTTATCGCTCATACTTGCCTCTTAATATTTCAGAGAACAGGGCCCTTGATGCCGTGTTCATTGAGGAGGAACCCCAGATAGAGTATCCGTGAGCAAAGATGTAGGCTGAAGCTATGTACCTGTTGCGTGTGAGCTTTATTTATTGTGATGTAATAAAATTATCGTGAGAAGCTGTATTTGTGGAAGTGTGGATTTGTACGGTTTGTAATAATATTATGCATGTCGTGAGCTTATTTTAAGAAGCTTCCGCTATATCGATTACAATTCATGCGACATGCACATGTATGGTATCGACACCTTGTACTCTTTGGAGTAGAGTATGGCGGGTGGACTGAGTCGGAACTCTGGTTTCGGGCGGGGCGCTACAGTTGGTATCAGAGCATGGGTCTAGATCCACAGCGGGAACAGTAAAGTAAGCAATTAGAAGTTAAGTGATGATCCTAGAACTTAAGTTATGATCTTAGACCAAGAGTGATATCCCTAGATTAGAATCCTTAGAATGGTTAGGAATAGCTAAATAATATTTAAAAGTTTTGCTTGGATTATTAAGTTTCCAAATATATATATATATATATATATATATATATATATATATATATATATATATATATATATATATATATATATATATATAAATTTATTTTTACAAATTTTTAATTATTCAGGAAGACAAATTGATTTCAATTGTAAATTATTACTAATGATGCTGCCTTCAATAGGATGTCTCCACGACCTAGAGGTAGACCGCGCGCTGACAGACCTGCACAGTTACCCCCTCCTCCACCACCACAGAAACCCACCAGACAGGACCGGTCCCACTTTACGCTGAGCATGTGCCTCCACCCCCACAGCAGCAGGGTCAAGGAGATTTTCAGCAGGCTGTTCTACAAGCTTTGGTACAGATAGGACAGGCAGTAGGTAACAACGGCCATCAGAATCATGCGGCACCTCCACCGCCACCGCCACCACCTCCACCACAGCATGGTACTCGTTTCTTTTATGGGGAAATGAAGAAGGCCCGCATTCCTAACTTTGAAGGTGGATCTGACCCTGATATAGCCGAGAAATGGCTAAATAAAGTACAGAATAATTTTGAACTGATTCAAATACCAGAGGAGATGAAAGCCCAGGTTATCAAGCCTTTTCTGACTGGTGAGGCCGATGAATGGTGGACCACTAATTTGTAGCATTTGCCAGCTCCAGTTACTTGGGAACGATTTCTAAGAGAGTTCTGCAAATTCTATATTCCACCATCAGTTACCTTACAGAAGATAGGAATGTTTGAGTCTCTGGTCCAGATGCCTGGAATGACAGTGGCCGATATGCCAACAGATTTACTGCATTGGGAAGATATGTTCCAGCGATTATGGGGGATGAACAACTGAAGATGATTAAGTTTGAGAGAGGACTGAATCCACGCATTCGCACGTGGATTGTGAATGCCAACCCAAGAGATTTTGGTGAATTACTGGATGCTTGCTATCGGGTAGAGAGGGACATCATTAGACGTGACGCCGATACCCGGGGCAAAAGGCCCCAAGAGTTTGGAGATGGTCAGTTTGGTAAAGGGGCTAAGACTGCCAGAGGAGATGATGGACGTAACTGTCAGCAGAATTATCAGCAGCAACCTCAACCGCAACGCCAGCCACAGCAGCAACGTCCACCACAGGCGAATCCAGTTCCGAAATGCCCTAAGTGCCAGAAGCAGCATGCAGGAGCATGTTTGATGAAGATTGGAGCTTGCTTTAACTGTGGCAAGATTGGCCACATGATCAAGGACTGTCCTGAGCCCAGGAAGGGACCCCAGAGGGCCGCACCTCAGCAGAGAGATGGCCCAAGGGCCAATTCCAGAGTACATGTGATGACAGATGAGAAGGTTCTGGAAGCTCCAGACGTTGTGACAGGTATATTGCATTTTGAAAAGTTTATGATATTGTCCACTTGCTTAGGAATTGCATGTTTGAATTATGAATTGCTTCAGGTGTTATATTAACAAACAACATACCTGCCAATGTATTAATTGATAGCGGTGCAAGCCATTCCTTTGTATCGAAAAGGTTTGCTAAGAACCTTGGTAGTTGTCCGACTTGGCTAGTTACACCTTATCGCATTCAAGCAGCTGGCGATCAGGTGATCATTTCACATCATATATATAAGAATTGCGAGATAGAAATGGGAGGACAGAAGTTCGAAGTTACCCTAATTCCTATACAGATTGAGGACTTCGACATTATTTTAGGCATGGATTGGTTGTTCAAACACCATGCCTACATTGATTGTCGAGGTAAGCGTGTGATGATTAAGGATCCAATGCGAGAAGAAATGATTTATCAAGGGAACTCCAAAATAAAAAAGATACCACAAAATATTTATCTGACAGCAGCGAAAGCATTTCAATCACTGAAGAAGGGTAGCGAAGGATTCCTTGTGTATGCCCTTGGCGAGGATTCTGATACCCCATCTATTGACAACATTCCAGTAGTCAAGGAGTTCATAGATGTATTTCCAGATGATTTACCAGGCTTGCCTCCGGACAGAGAGATTGAATTTGAGATTAATGTCGTTCCAGGAGCTGAACCAATCTCAAAGGCACCATATAGAATGGCCCCAGCCGAATTAAAGGAATTGAAATCACAGTTGCAAGAATTGATAGATAAGAAGTTCATACGGCCAAATGTATCACCATGGGGAGCTCCAGTGTTGTTCGTTAAGAAGAAGGATGGCAGCATGCGACTCTGTATCGATTACCGAGAGCTGAATAAGATCACGATCAAAAATAGATATCCACTGCCTCGAATCGACGATTTGTTCGATCAATTAAGGGGTGCCAAAGTGTTCAGCAAGATTGACCTTCGCTCTGGTTACCATCAGTTGAAGATCAAGTCGGAAGATATCGCTAAGACTGCTTTTCGTACAAGATACGGACATTATGAGTTCTTAGTGATGCCATTTGGACTGACTAACGCACCCGCAGCATTCATGGATTTGATGAACACAGTATTTTGGGATCAGTTGGATAAGTTCGTGGTAGTATTTATTGATGATATCCTGATATACTCACCGGATGAAGGGACCCATGCAGAGCATCTAAGAATAACACTGAATGTATTAAGAAAGAAGCAGCTATATGCTAAATTCAGCAAGTGTGAATTTTGGCTCCACAGTGTTGCATTTTTGGGTCATGTTGTGTCTAAGGATGGTATCTCAGTAGACCCGAAAAAGATTGAGGCTATTACGGAATGGCCGAGACCGACAAATGTGACTGAGGTCAGGAGTTTCTTAGGACTTGCAGGTTATTATCGGAAGTTTGTTGAGGGATTCTCACGGATTGCAGTTCCATTAACTCGTTTGACGCAAAAAAAGACGCGATATGATTGGACTTCTGAATGTGAACAGAGCTTCATCGAACTTAAGAAGAAATTGACATCGGCACCGGTATTAGCACAACCAATTTCAGGAGAGGGATTCGTGGTATATAGCGACGCTTCGAAGAATGGACTAGGTTGTGTATTAATGCAGAAGGAACGAGTAATTGCATATGCATTAAGACAGTTGAAACCATATGAACAGAATTACCCCACCCATGATCTGGAATTGGCGGCAGTTGTATTTGCGCTCAAGATATGGAGACATTACTTGTATGGAGAGAAATGCGAAATCTATACGGATCACAAGAGTTTAAAATATCTCTTCACCCAGAAGGAACTAAACATGAGGCAGCGAAGATGGTTGGAGTTGATGAAAGACTATGATCTCGCTATTCATTATCATCCGGGTAAGGCGAATAAGGTAGCAGATGCGTTGAGTAGGAAGTCAAGTCATGCTAGGCAAACGCCTCTAGAGAGAGATAGCCGAGTTTGGATTGGATGTAGTTGACTCGACTGCAAATATTCTGGCTAAATTGATGATAACTCCCACTTTAATTGATAGGATTAAAGAGGCGCAAAAGAACGATTCTGAGTTAATGATCATCGTCAAGCAGTTTGAAGAACAACCGGTGAGGGACTTTCAGTTGCATAATGATGGCAGTCTTTGGTTCAAGGAAAGATTATGTGTGCCAAGCATTGATGGAATTAAAAAGGAAATCATGACGGAAGCTCACAACTCACGATTATCTATACATCCGGGAGCAACAAAGATGTACCAGGATCTTAAAAGAAATTATTGGTGGAACGACATGAAGCGAGACATTGCGGAATTTGTGTAGAGATGTCATACTTGTCAACAAGTTAAAGCATAACATCAGAGGCCGACAGGACTATTACAGCCATTAGAGATTCCGGAGTGGAAATGGGAGCATATTACGATGGACTTTGTTACCGGACTTCCTAAGACTCACAATGGTAATGATACGATTTGGGTAATCGTGGATCGTCTCACTAAATCGGCACATTTCTTATCCATGTCAATACAGACATCCATAGAAAAGCTGGTCAGCATGTATATGAATGAGATAGTCAGCCTACATGGAACACCTGTTAGTATCGTGTGCGATAGAGATCCACGTTTTACTTCACGATTTTGGAAAGCTTACCAAAATGCCATGGGTACCGAACTCCGGATGAGTACAGCCTTCCACCCGCAGACCGATGGACAGTCAGACGTACTATACAAACACTGGAAGATATGCTACGCGCGTGCACTTTGGATTTCAAGGTTAGCTGGGACAAATCAGTGAAGTTAATTGAGTTCTCCTACAATAACAGCTATCACAGTTCTATTGGTATGGCACCTTTTGAAGCATTGTATGGAAGGAAGTGTCGATCTCTATTATATTGGGATGAAGTTGGCGAGAGAACTATTATGGGCCCGGAACTGGCAGAGCAGACTCTGGAAAAGATCAAGGTGATACGTGATAGATTGAAAGTTGCTCAAGATCGTAGCAAAAGCTGGGCTGATACAAAGAGACGACCGATTGAGTTTGAAGTAGGCGAGAAAGTATATTTGCGAGTTTCACCGACCAAAGGCGTGAGTAGATTTGGGATTAAAGGGAAACTGAGCCCTAGATTTATTGGCCCTTATGAGATACTAGAGAAAGTTGGAGCTGTTGCTTACCGGTTGGCCTTACCTCCTACATTATCCCAAGTACATAATGTGTTTCATGTATCTCAGTTACGGCGATATATACACGATCTGGATCATATACTGGAGCAACAACCCGTAACTATTAAAGATGACGTTACATATGAAGAAGTTCCCATACGGATCGTGGACCGTAAGGAGCAAGTGTTGAGGAGACGGACAATTCCATTTGTGCAAGTACAGTGGAGTAATCATACTGAGCGGGAAGCAACCTGGGAACCGGAGTAGCAAATGCAGAAGCAATATCCCCAACTGTTCGTATGAGGTACGTAAGTTTCGAGGACGAAACTTTTTATAAGGGGGGAGAATGTTACAACCCGGAAAATTCGTTATGTCGTAACGACTACTAATACCTTAATATAATTTCGTAGGTGTACGATCCATAAAACTAGACTTATATTATCAAATATATTAGCAAAGATATTACAAACATATGAGTATATACAATAAAAACCCAATTAAATTAATTAGTAACAACTTAAACTATTAGGATAAATTAAATCAAAAAGAAATACATGTCACAACAATTTTATACTACATTAAATAAATGAAAAAACAATTATATACATACAACATAAAAGAAAAGGAAAAAGAAAAACAAAAGGTGAAGACAACTTGTCTTACACCTTGATTAAAATATTAGCATGCCTAAGAATCTTACCTTAACCCATCCCTCCACCCCATGCTTGTCAAAAGTTTGTCTCCCACCCCATTCCCCTCCATGCTTGGCCGGCCACCCCTTAGAAAAGTAGGAAATTTTAATTCTTCTTTAACCCCTCAAATAATACATCTTCAACAAACCAAATTCATCCTATCTCCAAGGAAAATCCAAGAAACATTCCAACACCCTCATTTTTCCCCTTAAGGCCGAAAGTTCACCCTCCATAAGGAGAAGATTTTCTTCTCCTTTCTTCACACCAACATGACTCAAATCAAGTATCATAAACACTCAATCAACTAAGAAAGATTCAAGAAGGTTGTAGCATCTAGAATCAAAAGCAATCAAGGTAAGAACTTTATGAAGTTTAAGTTTAATTCTTCTATATACTTAGTTTCATAAGTTGCTCACTAACCCTCCTTTTAAACCCTAAACACCATGTATACCTAGGAGGAAGGAAGAAGAACTCTCTTCCAAACCAAGTGAAGGAAACATCTTCTAAGTGTAAGAAAGGTGAACCAAGGCAAGTACTCTTCCTAGATCCTTCATGGATTTAAGATTCAATGCTTATGTTTATATAAAAATGGGATCATCATGTAGTATGTTCAAATTTTGTTTTAAGAATAAGCAAGATCTATGCTTGTAGTGTTAGAAATATACAAATATATAATAATAAAAGGCTATATGTATATAAACGAAACATATATATACGGTTGTTGTATATATATATATATATACATATAGAAGATATATATATACGGTATCACACATATACACATACATATAGATATAAACTTTGAACAAACGATATGAAATGAAGAACATTAAGAAAGACGTACAAAGAATTCAATTCTTATTGTTTTGATTATGTTTTCTTTTATGATGATCATCATGTTTATATCTTTATATGTTTTGTGTTTATATGTTTCAATATCATGTCTTTAACATGTTTATGTATGCATCATAAGCATGACTTATATACATGGTCTAAATGGTTGTTTGATGATCATCATCTTCACATATACATCACATATACACGGCTAAGTGGCCTATTTTAGTACTTCATTGAGTTTCATCATCACCATTCTAAGACGTGTATTAGATGATGAATGTGGCTCATGAAGTATACTCTTTATGTTATTCATCATGTTTATGATTATGTATTTGTTTTCATAGTGTTATAATTTTAAGATTAGTAAAGAAAAGGTAAGAAATATGTATATGTTACTTATGAGAACTTACAACTTACAACATATACATAAAAGGAAGAAAAATGAGATATAAATAGGTACAATACATGGCCTAACTTTCGGCCTTATAGAGTAGTTTGTAAAATGAGATGTGACATGTTAAATAAGTATATATGGATATAATTATACATATATATATACATGGCTTAAGATAATCAAAGTATAAAATA